>APFE030117552.1:0-11773 GCA_000404065.3 Pinus taeda
CTAACCACCATTTATGTGTAATATAAATCATATAGATGGGTCCTTTGCAGACAATAGTTCTGAAAACAAGGAAAATATTTTGATCACAAGAACATAAGGCATCCTTCATCCATATGCACAAAGGATTATAGTTATTCTATGAGGAATGAAAACATGAAGTAAATAGTTCAATCATGGGAGAATGAGGCGTCATTCATTCAAAGGAAAAGGGGATCATGGTTACTATTAAAGGAACGATGAAGAGAATCCTCATCTTCTAGAGAAATGACTTCTTCCTCTTCTTCAGTCCCCACCTCCCCACTAGCTACTGCTTCTAAAATATAAGCTTTAACTTCTTCAAAATTTTCCTCTAATAAAGAGACTTCAGCAACTAATTTCCAAGCATACTCCTCAAAATCCTTGTCAAAGTCCCAATTTCTCTTCCAAACAACATGTCCAATAATTTCCCACACTCCAAGATTCACTTGAGTCTCTAATATCTCTTGATCCACTTCTACTAAATCTTTATTTTCTTGATAGTACTAGTTACAAAAAGAACTTATGGTTTTCATAACTATACCAAGAAATTTAAAAGTTACAAAATAAAATAGGAATATCTAGACACCATGATCAATCTACTATGTTACATGAAAAAGAAAAAATTATATGCTACAACATTGTACCCAAGGATGCAAAAAAATATTTGTTCTTGACTCTACAATGAGCACATTTTATAGCAAGATGTTTTCTTGAAGACATATCCAAGAGTTTCCAATGCCATTTTAGAGTTCCTCCAAAGTATTACCCCCATAAAAAAGAAAGCTTCTCAAAAGATAGTACTAGAGGTTAGATATTTTGACCCTTCCTTTCTCAATTCCTCGAAGCTTTTTCAATACGAAAAGGAAATGCCAAGTAATAATCATAACATAATGGTTCGATTTATCATGCCAAATTATAAAATTTTCGAAGATCATATTTGTAATATTGTCTATATATCCCAAAATGCATTATTGATACCAATGAACTGAACATTGAAAAAGAAGGTGTCTTCTTAACCTCTTGTTACTCTTCAAAAGTTATATAGGAACACTTTTGCCAACCAAAGAAACATTTTTTCTAAATAAACTATTTGACTTACGTGAAAGTGCAGATGGTTTATAGTTTCAGCTCTAGGGATATTCTGACCAAGACAAAAATATGGGTTTCCAGCCTCAACAACCAAATGTAGAGCTAATAGTAAACTATCATGGCCAATGCATTAGGGAAAGCAATTGAATACTCTTGGCAAGAGAATCCCATGCCCATATTCAATTCGACTCACTCACAATATCAAAAATTCTCAATGAATGTGGGGTATAATGTTAAGTCCTATCCCCATCTCCTTAGCCCTAGAAATAAATGCAATGATATTTATGATTTAAATCCTATGTCTTATCTGTGTTTCGTCACCATCTCAATTTCCCTAGAAAATTTCAACAAAAATGTTCTTTAAATAATGTGTCCATCAATGAAAGAAATGTATACCATTCTATAAAATGGATGCAGGGGCATCTAACCTACAAGTCAAATACCTATGATTAGATTTAGGGGTCATTCATTTATTAAGGGTGTGGATTGCCTAATTGTCATTTTTTTTGTAATTTTCTATGTTTATAGGAATTCTATAGAATAAATTATATTAATGTAATTAGTATGATATCTTCTTCTAAAAATAAATCTTAGGAGATTGAGTGACTTAGAGAAATTTTGGCATAAGATAGATTTCTTGAGATCATTTTATGTATCTAGAGGATTCTTAAGAGTTTATTAATTGAATGAATCATGGATCTTAACCAATTCTAGTTCAGGATCCATTTGTATGTTTTTTAAGCATAGAGGAATTAGAGGGATCACAAAGAGAGGCATCACAAGAAGGAGAGAGAGAGTTGAGAGGATTAGACGTTAGGTGTGGCCACGAGACTAATAAGGGAAAATACAGTGTAAATTTGGCCAAAGGAGGAACTTTTGTAAATTATGTGTATATATATTCATTAATAGAAGAATGAATTCTCTTTGAGAATCGAATGTGTGAAATTGAATCTCTATACATTACTGTGCATGTTTTCTTGTAGTCGATGTTAGTCATATGTCATGTAGATTGAATGGAATTAAACTCTGGAGGAATTCAAGCACAGAAGAAACATGAAATGATATACAAAGATCACAGATGCTATGAAGAATATAATTATTTCTTGAACAAAGAAAGAGTTCACACAGGAAAAGAAAAAAGGAACTGTGGAGGCTATAGAGGTTTGAAAGGAAGCCATGGAGAGGAGTGTGTAGAATTCTAGAGCGATTCTTGGGTAGGATCAATGTAGTAGTGGCCAAGTTCATAAAGAAGAAAGGAGAAAAATACTTAGTATTTTTAATACTGATGGGAGTATGCCAATTGACGATCACCAAGAAATAGAACTCATTTTTTTGTCGAAACAAGTGCATCAAAACATGACATCGAAGTGATGTATCGAGGGAGATATTCCCTAGAACAACGAACGAGAAGAATTCAGAGGAGCATCAAGATAATTGGAGGACAGGTGGACATGGAACTAGGCTTACATATAAAGTGTTGGGATGATTTCAAACCATTCTATTAGATATGATGATGAACAAGAACCCACCATGAGTGTTCACTCCCCTAGGAAGCACAAACCTTTATGAATTAATGAAAAAAATGTGATAATGTGGACGATAGCAAATGTGTCAATCTTCAACGTGATGCAACGTTTATTTATTAGACATGTAACTATTAGGTTGGACTTAATAATTCCTACTCCTCCTATAAGGTCAACAAAGTGAAAGAGGTCAAAGGTCAGAGATGCCATTTAGAAGAGGTAGGGATTGGTTGATGATGAAAAATATTCTTATTTCCTAGGTTCTATCCTATGGGGAGTTTAAAAAATTATGCATTAAGGCAAGAAATGGAGTGACTCATATTTGGGATGATGAAAAAGCACTGGGGTGATGAAAAATCTAGATATGTGGACCGAATGGATTAAAGTGGGACCTTCAGCCATTGATTCCTCCTAGGGGAAAGGGAACTTGTGTGCATTATTTAGAAAGGGCCAAGGACAAAAAAATTTTGAGGTTAGAGTCTATTTGCTAGAGGATTGGAGTTTTTGTACTATTGGATTGGATGGGATGATGTAAGGCCAAGAAACATGTCTCAAAAATATTAAGATCTATGCACTAGAGTTTAAAAGGCAAGACTAAGTCATGAGACTTAGTCACATTGGGTCAAGTGGGAGGAAAGCTTAAACACCAGGAACTAATAAAGAGGGTCCTACCTATATGTGATACATGAGAGTCTTTGGCTCCAGTGGCTATTACTATAAGGAGTGCATGAATCCCCCGGTTTTATAAAAAAGGTTTGGACTATACTCTTATGTCTCCTCCCACTTGGTTTCAAATGAATATTAAGGGTAATTATTTACCTTTAGTTGGGTTGAAGGAAGCGCTTTTTTGGTTTGAATTGGGCCTTATGGGATTTTTAAGTTGGCATATTGTCACAACCAATATTAGAATGGCTTCATACAGTGTCAAAGCTAGAATGCTATGCGAAAAATAAAATAGACAGGTTGAATTGCTTGGAGAAGCAATGAAGAAAGAAAAGAAGACAAAAATATAGGGGATAAAAGCTCTTTTGAGAGATAGGGTTAAAGAATCATATTTGGATGATTCGAATGAGAAAAAGGTGGAATATTTTGAGTTGAAGGATATTAAAGAAATTGTATAATCAACAAAAGAGGATTAGTATAAAGGATATTTAGTAGAATGAACCAAAGGAAGATCTTGGCACAGGTTAAGTATGATGTTTTTATGCTAACTCTAGGCATGAGGAATTTATATTTGTAGATAATAGAGAAAGGAATTCAAAAAGAGCCACATACCAAGTTAAATTATGACAAAGGAAGAGGAAATTGTGATAGAACCCCAACAATAGATGAAACTGCTAAGATGAGGAAAACATGAGTTCTGAAAAGAGAAAGTGAAGAGGTGTACAGATGAAGTGTAGAAACATATCATCTTTGAAGATCTAGAACAGAGGTGCCTAGGTTCTAGTGCAAAGAACCAATGAAAAGGAGATGTCAAGAGGTTGACTTGGTACAAGTGACAAGTGAGGAACTTGTTACAAATATGGGAAAGGCTTACTGTAGCTCACAAGGGGACAATGAGAGTTCATAGAATAAAAAGGAAACAATGTTTACTACTAATAGTCATCCCAAGGGTTCAGAGAGAGGTCACAATTAGAGTACCAAAATAGTTGTGATGACGTAGGTAACAAATTAGGAATTTGAAAGGGAAATGACTTAGTTGAGGGAAGAAGTCTGTGATATAAATAATCTGTTATGAGACCAAGGATATGATTTGATAATGAAAAAGAAGAAGATGATATGGCCTTCATTACAAGTGAAGTTGAGACAAAGGATGTGTGCCAAGTTAAATAAAGAACTTAGAGTAATTGAGTGTGAGGTGGAAGTTCACTATTCTGAACTAGAGAAAGGATCAATCCTTGGAGAGGATGAAAGCAATCAAGATGATTAGAAAAGACCTTTTGAGAGTCTCAAAAATTGTTTGCAAGGTCGACATATGATGGTAGGTTCATTTATTGAGGAAAAGGGGCCTACTAATTTTAAATCTCATAATTTATATGTGGATGCAATATTTTTTGTAGATGATGAACGGAACATAATTTTTTTGTGTAGAGATGAAGAACATTCATTGAGTGTTATTATAATGATTGGAAGAGAAAAAAATATGATTTCTCTAGAGAGAGAAATGAAAACAAAATTGACTTATAAAATCAATCGAGGTGAAAACTATATGAAGTGGATAAATGTAGCTATGGAAAAAAATTGATGCAGAAAGGATTATTTTTCTAGACATGATGTCTGAAACAAAGAGGATTTTATTATATGATGAGGTGTCTAAGGTTGATGATATTTTTAAACATATGTGTATAGATATTGAGTTTTTTAAGGAAGAAGTTGTTACAATGGAAGAAGTAGATGAAGATCTAATGAATGGCTTGCAAGTTACACTATGGAATGATGAAAGGATATTGGAAGCACCTAAGGGGACTTCAAAGTCTCATTTTTTTAAAACTAATGAGCAGTTTGTGTCTAGAGTTAGTTAAGAATGCAAGAATAAACAGACTCATAATTCTGTGTTTTCAGTGGAGAAGACAACATTTGTATTTTATGTAGATATAATGAGTACAAATAGTGTAAACTGTCAAGAATATGAGGATGTCCAGGGAAACATGATTTGTGTTGGGGATAATTCAATTTGTCAAGCACGAGAAACTTTGGAAAAGGACATGCTCAACTATAGAGGAGAAATCATGGAAAGTTCTAAAGAATAAATGACAAAAAAAAGTTGAATGGAGCAAAACCATGGTGGAAACCTTGTACAAAGGTATAAATTGTTTATGTTCATTTGTCATTTTAGCAAGATGCAAAATGTCAGTTTGTTGTAGAGGGAAACAACACTAAATTTGTAGCTTAAGCTTATGTAATAGTGGCTGCACAATTTCGTTGAGCTGGAGTATAAAGAGTTGGAAATGATAGTAGTCGTACAAATTTCTTAAAGAAGTTAGTAGCAAAAAAATTACAAAAATGAGGTATATATGCAAAAGTGATGCAGGAGTGTTAAAGCTTCTAAGCCATCAAGCATTTTGGAGACACATCTCCAAACCTAGTCTTGACATGGAAAATGATTTTTTTTTCCTTATTGTAAATAAATTTAATTTTTTTATTTCTAAGAGAAATATAGATAGAGATAAGGTTTAGTAGATAAGATTTTTTAGAAGAAAAATTTCCTTTTAAGGCATGAAAAATTTAGGAAATAAATCATGAGAGGTTGTAGGAGAAAAAAAATATTGGTAGGAATTAGAAAGTTGTTAGGACATGATTTTTTTTGGAAATATTAGAAACTATTGGAGGTGCTTCTAGGATTTATAAAAGCTATGGATAGGAAAGAATTTTTCAATAAGGAAAACGTGAGTCTACCTTGAAAAGCATGAGTGATTTGTGGATTGATTTATGGATCTAGAGAAATTGATTTTGTTTGTGTATGTTATTATAGATCTTGTAAGTCAAAAGGTAAAAAAAATGGCCAAATGAATGTTGAATTGGGCCAATACGGAAATGAATGATTATGAGTTTTTGCATGTACATTTTTTCTTTGTTTAATGGAAATGTAGATTTTCCAAAGGCTTTGTGTATGAATCTTTGTATTATTTTAAATCCTTTGAGATGTAGTGAATAATATTCAATTGAGTAAATAATTGAATGTTTGCATGTAATCTAGATTGAGAAGTTGAACTTTGTAGGAAAACTCAATTTCTCCTGCATCAAGTGGTATCAGAGTTGAACACTCTATGGATATTGGATATTATTACAAAAGACTGGAGATGGTATGTTTTTGAGGGAAATTATTTTGAAAATGTATAGAGTGGGTGTGCTCCTAGAAAGGAATTGGTTTAGTGGATTGAATTAAAGGAAGACTCTTGAAGATAAGATATTGACATGGATCTTATAAAGATGGATATGGTGTTTTTATATTAATTCTAGTCATAAATAATTTGTGTTTATAGGTAGAAAAGAAGGAAAGTTGTAGATAACAACCATTACAACAAGTGAAGTTGTGACAGAGGAAGCATGAGCATGTAGATCTCTCAATTGAAGGAATTTGTGATAGAACCGAGTGGAAAATTAAACTGCTAAAATGAGGACAACAGAAGTTCTATAAAGAGAACGTGAGCAGGTTAAATTGCAGCAGCCAAACAAATTTTGTAGTTGAGGAGAATATGTGCTTGAAAGGAGGAGAGACGTTCTACTGCAGGGAACGAGGAGAAGGATAGGTTCGAAAAATAAAAAGTTTGGTAGAAGTTTCCAAAGGCAGTTCCACAGTAAGTGTGGGTAGAATTTCCTAAAGAAGATAAGAGAGGAGTTTCCAAGAGGATAACTTGGTACCATGACAAGTAGCAGACTTGTTACAAGATGGAGAAGGCTTGTTGTAGCTCATATATGAAAACAGAGAAATCAGAAAAGGAAAAGGAAAAGGAAAAGGAAAAGATGGCTACTAATAGTCATATAGTGGGTTCAAAAAGAATTCATAGCTTGATGAAAAGAAGTTTCAAGACAGTCAACATGAAAAAAATAAGAGATGAGCAATTCGAGAGGTGAATGGTTGAATTGAAAGTACATCTTAGTGTACTAGTGGAGTTTCTACAGGAATATGAGGAAGACTAGAAATATGGTTGCACAATGAAGAATAAGAAGGTGAGATGGCATTCATTACAAATGAAGCGAAGACAAAGGTTGTATGTCAGATTTAAGAAGAATTTAGAACATCTAAATATGAAATGTGTGTTTTTGAACAAGGATTATTCCTTGATGAAGAGGAAGCTAGAGATGTCACAGAATAATTTACTCATATTTTGATGAATTATTTAACTAATTCAGTTCAACATGGAGATGTGGTCACTGAGGCATCAAATGAGAAGCCTCATATTTTTTAATCTAACACCTTGTGTATGGTTGCAGGTGATGAATGGAACTTAGATGATGTGCTTATACAGGTTGATGAAGAAATGAAGTTGTTGGAGGAGATGGATGAGATCGAAGAGTTTTTTATTAAGCATGTGTTCACAGATATTAGAGATGGGCAGTTATTAGAAACTTCCATGAATGATGACAATGATGCAGAAATTATTTAGGAATATAATGCTAAGAATATTGTAGAGGAGGAAGAGATACTTCATGAAGACATGCTCAAGGAGATTCCAATCATTGGAATACTGTGTGAAAGTCTTATGGCATAGGAAGGAAGCAAATAAGAAGAGATGTAACTTTTGGAAGAGTGGTTGGTAAAATACCCAAGTGATGGATATTGCATGGAACTAACAAATAAAATTCAATATGGTTTTTTTGAATTGTATGATGAGCTTAATTTGTTAGAGAAGAGGATATTAAGACAAATACTACAATATTAAGTATGAAAAATTAGAACTAGAGGAAGAGGCATTTTCCTTAAAAGAGAACTAGGGGAACACTACGATATATGATCAACGGGTTATAAAGGAGGTATGGAAGCCAAAATTGAATAACATTTTTATAACTTTTATGAAAAAGGAGGATATGCAAAAGCATGTGGAAAAGAAGTGTGAATTTCATATAAGGATAGAGTTGGATGATGAGGTTGATGGAATGAGGATGTTGTTGAGGAAAACATCCAAGAGAAGATGCAACAGAAAAAGGAAAAATAACAAGAATGTTCAGCTAATTGAAATACCTTACATCAACAAAGCAAGTGAACAACAACATGCAAAGATGAAAGAAAAACTACAACATAAGGTTTGGGATCTTGGATGATTCAAAAATTGATGACACATGACTAGGAGTTCATGAACTTTTTCTACCTTAGGAGTCTGATGCAGGAGCATTAGAGCTTCTATGTCCTCAAGCATTTTGGAGAGAAATATCTAAACATGGTCTTAACATGTAAAATGAATTTTATTTCTTTATTGTAAATAATTTTAATTTCTTTATTTCTTAGAGAAATATAGATATAGATAAAAAAAATTTAGAAGAAAAACGACGTGTTAAGGCATGAAAAATTTAGGAAATAAATCATGAGAGCTTGTAGGAGAAAAAAAATCTTGGTAGAAATTAGCAAGTTGTTAAGATAAGAAAAAGTTTAGAAATCTGATAAACTATTGTGGGCACCTTTAGGATTTAGAAAAACTACAGATAGGAGAGATTTTGTCAATAATGCAAAAGTGAGTCTACATTGAAAAACATGATTGATTTGTGGATTATTTTATGGATATAGGAATTATTTTTTTTGTATATGTTATTATAGATATTGTAAGTCAAAAGGGAAAACAAATGGGCAAATGAATGTAGAATGGGGCCAAGGAAGAAATGTATGATTATGAGTTTATGCATGTAAAATTTAGCTTTGTTTAATGGAAATGCAGTTTTTCCAAAGGCTTTGTGTATGACTCTTTGTATTAGTTTGTGTGTTATCTTAAATACTTTGTGATGTAGTAAATAATATTAAAATGAGTAAATAACTGAATCTGTGAACGTAATTCAGATTACGAAGTTGAACTATGTTGGAAAATTCAATTTATCTTGCATCAAAAAGACAAAGTTTGATAATGGAATTGAAGGAGCATGGAGACTAATGAACGAGCTAATCATAAGGGGTTTCCATAGAATGTAAAGCATAGTCAGTAACAATTTTCCATGGACTGAGAGGTATTTTATTAGTAGGATTATGAGTAGGCAGCAAAATAAGAAATTTAATCCTATAAAGTAGAATGTACAACATAGAGTGCAATGAGATGTCAAAGAAAGAGTATATTGTAGAAAGAAAACAAAGTAGTTACATCATAAATTATTTGATCAGAGAGGATTTTAATCAATTTATGGTGTTGAGAAATCAATTCTAGTAATATTAGGGTTAGATTTCTCTTTAGTGATAATTACTTGTGATACAAGATACAAGAGATAAGATGTAGGCACTCTGCTAGGGCAAAACCCCTATTTAGGGGAAAACCCAGTCAAAATTTATTGCTTGAATACTTTTTCTTGGGACTCTTCAAAATACACAAAGACCTTCACCACACCAAGCCAACCTCTCCTTCTAGGCACTCTGCCAGGGCAAAACCCCTATCCAGGGGAAAACCCAGTCAAAATTTCTTGCTTGAATAATTTTTCTTGGGACTCTTAAAAATAGACAAAGAACTTCACCACACCAAGCCAACCTCTCCTTCTTTGATCCAACCTTTGACGTAGTAGCAGCACCACTTCGACCCTAGCAACTTCGACTTAGCAGCTTCCAACATTAGCAACAACTTTGACTTTGAAGCTTCTGGCATCAGCAACAAGTTTGACTTGGCAACTTCCAACATCAACAACAACTTTGATTTTGACAAGGAGACTTCGATCTCCTAAACTAGCCCACATGAGAGAGAGAGATAGAGATAGGAGGGAGTCAGAGAGAGAGAGAGATACAAAGACTTTAATTTTGTTCTTCCCTTCCTTCTTGACCAAACTCGAACTCCTTTAAGCCTCCTTATTCACCTTCACACTTTTCCCAGCTTCTAGCTTCCAACATTATATATTGAACTATGTGAGACAGAGAGTGAGATGCACCAAATGAAGTCGAATTGCCTTGTACATATAGCCTTCTAATGTGGTTGAATTCCTTCCTTTGAGGCTGACTTGGTGTGGAGGTTACGTAATTCATTTTTGTCTCAAAAAAATTATTTTTATATAATTCAAAATCCCAAGAAGGGTCTCATAAAATTTACAATGACTATATTGACTCTTTATTAATCCTAGGAGTCCACGATGTACTTTGAATAATAAAATTATGACCCAAGCATGAAACCCATGTTTTAATAAGTCACTGTAACAATAATAAAAATTCTTTTGACAAATAAATTTTATGAAGACCGAACCTAGTTACATTTTTCAACACTCTCTCTTAACTAGGGAGGTATTCATATGGAAGATCTTAAGCTATATGAACTATGAGGAGTTTAGGCACTTCAATGCCATGGACTAGATTCCTAAACAGGGAAGTCTATCCAAGGTCTTTCAACAGTTTAGGCATGTGACGCGGGAGCAACCAGCAACAAAGCAAGCAAACGTGGACCAGAGGATCAGAACAAAAGAAAAGCGTGATTTAAAGGAGAAAAATATATTTGAAAAAAGATAAAGCAGATTTAAAGCGTGCATGCATGAAGCTTTTGTGGAGAAAATCACGAGAGGATAGGATTGATCCTTCCTAAAATTCTTATAAATGTAATGTGATATATATCTTATTTGTGAGTAAAATTGTGTGTGAGCAAGATGTAGTTGATTGTGAGTTGGGTTTTAAGGCTGAAATGCCTTAGCCTGGAATGTAATTTGTTCTGTATATATATATGAAATGTGTTCTAGTATTGTGTACGCATGTGTGTATGGTATAATTAAGTTAATTTTTGTGTTCAAGCTTGTTGATTTAAATATCGTTTAACTGTTAGTGAAATGCAGATTTGGTTTTGTTGAATAAATGCAGTTGAAGGAATCCTGAACAATTTCGGTTAAATCATGTGAAAGGAGCTCGAATAAACCTCTTTAGCTTTTAAATGAAATCTGTGTTACGGTTCGGTTTTGATTGTGGGTTTATGGCGTACAGTTGTTGGCATCCCTGAGGACCTGGGTTTTAATTTAGAAGGGATTCCATTATAAAGCATTTTAATACCATGAATGAAATAATCTCTTCAATCGAACGGAGGACGTGATGCGAAAAAAGACAACGTATATTAAGCCATTGCCGGTTTCATGGTGATAAAGTCTGTGCTGCTATGATATCAAAAAAAATTCAGACGGTCTGGCTTTCAGAATTACAAAGTCCAGTTTGTATATAGGCTGACTCTTCTTTGGAAGTGTATTACAATAAGATCAACAAAAACGTGCAATTTATGATCAGTATGGTGAAGAGGGTTTGAAAGGGCTGGTTCGATAGAAATCTCTGTTTTAATTTTAAGAATGCTTCCGTCAAGGCTTCGTGGGCCCATAACCCACAGGCCCAGGATCAAGATTTTTAAAGAATTTGGAAATTTGGCAACCCCAAATTCTCATTTTCATCAGGTGGTATTAGAGCAGTAAAAGATTCTACGGAAAGAGGTACAGTGTGTTAAAGATGGAGAGTTTATGGTCTTGCTATTGTGCAGATGGCGACAACTGAAGGTGAG
>APFE030117554.1:0-10321 GCA_000404065.3 Pinus taeda
GCCATATTTCCTGCATGTCATGAAAATTTGCCTTAAGTGCTTAAGGTGCTCTTGGTCAGATTTGGAGAATGGGGTGAGATCATCAAGGTAAACCACAAGTAAATCATGTATCTCCTTGGTAAATGAAATATCCATTGCCCTTTGAAATGTAGCACCAACGTTTTTCAGCCTGAAAGGCATTTTAACGTACTTAAATGTTCCCCACGGTGTGGTAAAGGCTGTCTTGTCTTGGTCATCCAGGTGAACAAGTATCTGATTAAATCCTGAAAATCCATCTAGCAAAGAAATTCTAGAGGAACCCACTACTCTTTGTAAGATGGTCCATTTTGGGCAAAGGGTAGTGGTCTTTTAGAGAGACCTGGTTTAAATTTCTCAAGTCTACACACAGTCTTATCTCTCCTGTTTTTTTCCTAGTGGGAACTAAATTAGATACCCATTCAGAGAATCTGATGGGTGAAATGATACCTGCTTCAAACATTCTCTTTATTTCTTTTTTGATAAGGGTAAGAAGCATGGGGTTGATTCTTCTAAGTTTCTGTTTGAACGGTTTTTGATTTGGTTTTAAGGGAGTGGTATGTTGGATCACTGAGGTGTCATAGGACTTCAAGTCCTCATAACTCCAGGCAAATACATCTTGGAATTCTTTGAACAAATCCACGTATTTAGGTTTTTGATCAGGAGGCAGATTTTTGGACAACTTAATCATTCTGGGCTGCTCTGTTGTTCCTATGTTGTGTTATTCTATAGAAGCATTCAGAGGCTCGATTTTTGGCTTTTTGGGCACATCATTTTCATCAAACATGTCTTCTAATGGAGTAAGGCCGGCCGGTAGAAAATTACTCTTTAGATCAATAAACTCATCCTCTGCTTTGGCTATTTCCTCTGAACAGATTTGTTTCAACTGCTCTATGTTTGCATTGTTAAACACAGTTGGGTTAAGAATTTGTTTAGCTGTTGCAGCTGTTACAGTCGGGTGATTTTCTTTTGTTAGCTGTTGTGAGTCATTCATGGCATCCATGTCAATGTTTGTGTTGGAAAATTCGCCCTCAAGAGTTAGGAAATTGTTAATATGGGCATCATTTTGAAATACCTACCAATCCTTAACATTGTTAGGGACCGAAGGTCTGTGTTTTATTTCAGCGGTGAAATGGTGATTTGGTTCAAAGGGAAGCTAGCAAAGGTTGCTAGACTGTGGGCATGAATATTATGATCTCTTGAAATTTTGGCAAGCTTGAATTCACTAAAGGAATTGAGTATTTCGGTGGCAGCAGCCCTGTAAGCTCTCATTCTACTGTCGTTAGTAACAAAGTTACCTTTCATTTGTTGTATAATCAAGTTGGAGTCACCTAGGATGGACACTTTTGTAGCTCCTAGGACTTTGAGCAGTTTAAGGCCTAAGAGAAGAGCTTCATACTCTGCCATGTTATTTGTACATCTGAAATTGAGTCTATAGGCATGGCCTTGTGCGTGATTATCATGTGTGTTGTAAATCCATACTCCTGCCCCTGCTCCTAACTTGTTGTCAGAACCATCAAATTCTAAATACCATGTGTTTTCTTGTTTGAGGTTTGTATTGAGAGTTTCAGTCTTTTGAGGATTGGGCAGACTTACAATTTTTGTTCCGGAATGTTCTTCTTGCTGTTTGTTGGTAGCCTTGACTGTTGAGACGATTTCATGGGTATTGGCAACCGATTCCTCGTTGATGTATGTTTCTTGCTCCAAAGATAACGGCTTATCATCAGTTGGAGGGCTGGTATTATCATTAAATAAAATAATAGAATCCATATCTGAATGGATTGAGTAAATTGGAAAATTTTGGGGCTTTTCCTCACTGCTTACCACATACTTCATCAGCATTTCTCTATACAGTCTTTTTGGTTGCCCAAAGACAGATATAGTGGCATAAGAGAGGTCGAGTTGAAGGGATCCTTGTAAATTTTCTCCCCATGATCTGGATAGGAGCATGCCATACTTTGTGGGAATGTCAGCAACTACTACGTCCATTAGGATTGTCTTGTTGGGGAATTGGACTAGAGACACACAAAGGTCTTTAATCAAGCCTAAACTTTTGACTTGACTTGAGTCAAAGGAATACAGATCTTTGTATGGTTTTGTGACATCAAGGTTCAACCTTTCCATTACAACTTTGGGCATAAGGTTATGTGAGGCACCTGAGTCAAACATGGCATTATGCAATATTTTGTCATGTATGTACAGACTGACATAAAAAGGTGGAACAGGTCCATATGTTGATTTTCCGTTAACTTCTGGACCAAACAGCAGCTCAGGGGTATCGTCTAAAACATTTACATCATCCATTACCTCTGGTAGTTGAAGTGACCTTTGAATTTGTTGCCTATATACATCATGTTTGGCAAGTTCTGAGAGGGGAATTGATATCTTGAGTTTTCCAATCTTTGCTTCTAAACTGAATGGTTTTTCCAATGAGTTCTTGCCGTTGATAGTGGTAGATTTCTCTTTTTCAGGCATACTCTCTATTTTTCGTTTGGAATGTCAATGTTATGATGTATGACAATTTGTGGTATTTCTGTTTTGGGAGGATTTTTTGGAGTGTCGTTCAGATTTTCTTTTGGGGAGGAAAGAGGTAGAGGCCGATCAATAGGAGGCTGTGTGTCTGTTATATCCTCCACAGTTACCTGATGCGGGCTTGGGACAGAGCTGTCAGCTGGTTGATTTATGGTGACATTTCCTTTAATTTTGTTGGGCTATTTGCTATCTTTTGTTCTGCTAGATGCGGGGACATCAATGGTCCTTGTTCTCAATTTGTATTGTTTGTGTACCTCGTACACAGCAGTGTCATAGCCTTGTTTGAAATCGAAAGACTCTCTCGACTTGGTGTGAAATTGTTTTACATCAGGGTATTCTCTGTCCTCTTCAGTAAGAAATATTTGCTGTTCATTTTCTGAATCTATCAGGTTCATATGAGTCCCGTTTGTGGGCTCAGTGGATGTAGATGCCTCTACATAGTTTTCTTGGAAAGGAGGCCTAATATCATGGTCGGGACTGGCCCTTCCAGCGTTTGTGTTTTGATTTTTTCTGAAGTTTGGGTTCCTTATGGCATTGGGCTGTTGGCCTTCCCATGAAGTTTTCCTCTCAACATTGTCTACTCTGTCTCCCAGCCTATGGATGCCACTGATAATAGCATCTAGCTTCTGATCGAAGGCTGAGGGTTCTTCCTTGAAGGTGGTTCTTCTCTCAATTCTGGCTCTGTTTCTTTTAGCAATTAGATTTTCCTCCACACTAACCGCAACATCTTGCATTTCTACAAGGCTTTGAGGGGCTCTTTCCCTTAACTGATATGCCATCTCAACATCAAAGCCATCAGGGAATTTGTACAAAGTGAGATCAGGTGGAGGTCTTAAATTTTGTGGTATTTCATTGTAAACATTATGAAACCTTGCACAGTAATCCAAAACCGTTTCCTGAGGTCCTCTTTTGATAGTATCATACTCAGATAGTATGTGTAGGGGATCTTTCTTTTTCCCCCATCTGTTAATAAATGTATGGTATAAGGCTTCAGGGTTTAATATGGAATTGGGTGTAAGTGCCCTAAACCAGGTTCTGACATCACTGGTCAAACTTTGGACAAAAATCTTCATTCTCACGATGTCATCATCAATTTCATAACTCTCGAAGTAATCCTGCATTTTCTTTGTATGCTGTAGGGCGGTGCAGGAGTTTGTGCCATCAAAATAGGTGATTTTTGTTTGGTAGTCCTGAGGCATAGCCCGGGGATTAGCAGGCAGCTGTAAGGGTGCATATCTATTAGCCATGATAATGGGGATAAGTGGAAAAAATGGGGCAACTGGGATAACAGGAACAACCGGGGTAGAAGGAGTAGTAGTGGTAGTAGGAGTATAGGATGGAGGTGTAGAAGAGCTTCTTGGAGAAGGGGGTGATGAATCAGGAGAACTTGGGGTTGACCGAAACAAAACTTTGACAGGCGTTGGAACACCGCTTGGCTGAACTATTTCAGGACTCGCAACAGTTGGGTCTTCTTGTTGCTTTTGTTTTCTAATGATCTTAGGGATTAAATTCGGATTTTGAAAAGTAGCTGGGCGATTGGGATCAGGATTTGATCTTGTATAGCGCGTTTGCTTTTTAGGAGCCAACTTCTAATCTATTTTTGAGAAATTTTTCTAAAAACACAGGTCGACCTAGACTTTCAAAGGTCGGTTTCTTCCTCTGTGGAGCTGTAGACTGGTTTAGTGAGTTTATCTGAGGAGGTCCCCAGCGGAGTTGTCATTATGTTATCACTCAGGTTGTCCCTAAGCTCCTGTAGGGATACGACCGAGGTAACCACAAACCAATCTTTGGACTGCAGGTTCTAGCCCACCTGCAATCAAAGAGGGCTCTCTCTTAATGATTTAACTTTGTTGATGATGATTTTAGGCTAGTTGTTGGGTTCAGGGGTTTTGTTGTTTTGTTTGGATGGAAGGTAGAAAATTCCAAGCACAGAGGCAAGGTAATGTGTGATAAGTTTCAAACCATTGGGCATGGAGTCATGGATTAAGGCTTGCTGTTGCGTTTTCTTGGTCACAAGAGGATTGTGGAGTGGGATAGCTACACATGAGACAATTATCAATTTGCTGAAAGGATGGAATGATGGTCAGGGATGAAAGGCAATTAAGAATCTTTCATGAAAACTGACAGGGAGGGGAAGTGAAAGAATGGTTATCTAGGAGCAGTTAAGAATTCCTAAATTATCATTCATAAGTGAAAGAAACAGCGTAAACAAGATCATTTAAGTATGCATGTTCATAACTATTCCTGATGAAAACATGAAAAATCGCAGAAATTGAGCCTAAGGTGCAGTGTAGCAAATCCTAAGCTATTCTTCTTTTCTGCAATTTAGAGGGCAGATTTCTGATAAAACAAACATGAATAAAACTAACAGAGTTAAGAAACACTTATTGAAACATGTCGAGGCACAGGAATTCCACAATCACTCCTCAGCCAATTAAACACAGCAGACAGTTTCAGAATCCATGCTTTCAGCAGTCTTTGATTATAGAAAGCATCATAATTACAGTGCGAGTCTCTTCTTGAGAGAAAGATTGAAATAACAAAGATCAAGCTACTAATCAACAAACAACCAATCAACCAACCCCTACTCCATTTTTCAGGGTGGTATATATAAGAAAAATATCTGAAGTCATTTATTACAATTGACCTAAACAGGTCTGCCAAAAATCTTTTTCTAAAACCTAATTATTGTTGGGATTAAATGCAAGTAAGTCCTTTGGGGTGCGCTAGAGGCAACTGAATCAAGTTGAGTTGATAAGGTGTCCTGTGTGAGTTGGTGCAGTGTTTCTGTCATAATTGTGCCTTGAGTTCTGGTCCACTGATCTCCCATGAGTTTAATGTGCAGTTATTTCTGTTGGTGAGCCTTCAATGCGTCTTCAATCACTTCCTGACTTTCAGAGCTTTCGTTTTAATGTTGGATTTCCCTCGAGCCCTGAGAAAATATCCTCTGATACACTTTGCCGCTACATTGATGGTCTTCACCGCTTCCTGATACTCTTTGATGTGCTTTATGTCTGAAAATTTGATATGATACTCTTTAATCTCTGTCTCTGGTCTCTTTCTGTCTTCAAATCCGTTTAATTTGGCAAAATCGGGCAATTTTGGGCCTTTTCGGTGCAAAAAGGGCCAAGGAATCAAAAGATTCCCTAAAGATTCCCCAATATGGCCTATTTCCCATAGCGTTGCACGACTAGCACTTTGCACTAATCGCGCATTGAAAACTGCCTCTCTTTCTCATTCCAGAGCTCCGAAGCTTGACTTTTGTGCTTGTGAGAATTTTTGGTTTTTTGGTTGCTGACATCAGCATGTTGTCAGCAGTACGACGGATGACGTCAGCATGATGACTTCAGCAGTGGGGTCCTTTGGTACAGATATGATGTCAGCATGCTGACGTCATCAAGATGACGTGGCAGTATGGCGGGGTGACGTGGCAGAGACACGTGGCAAGGTGACGTGGTCTGGGAGCGGGCTGTGTGAGGTGATGTGGAGGCGACGTCGCAGGGTGAGGTGGTGCTCCTGTTACGTGACGGGAGGGCGGTTTTTCCTATGCATCGTACCTCCTTTGGTACGAAGGTGGTTTCTGTTAGGGGCGGCCCGATGCAATGGTAGGTCGCCACCTCTCTCGGTGTACGACGGTAAAACCGTCAGACGTCGGGTGGTAACCTACCACCACAATGGGGCACCCAATGTGAACAAGGGTCATCGGATCTGGGGAAGCCGATCCAACGATGGACGGGAAAGGGAGATGTGTGTGGTTTAGTAAAAGCATGCGTGCGTTAAGGTTTAAATTTTCGCGGCGCTTTGGGTTTTGGAATTTAGAAAATGGGTTAACTGTGTTTTGCGCGGTGGAAATTTGTCAAACAATCATTAATAATTTCCACAGAAGAATGCGCGTGGGGGTTTTTAGCATTTGGAAAGGGCTTTATTAGTGTTTGGAAGGGGTCCAAACACCTGGTAATGGAAATTTATGCAGAGGGATGGTTCTTACTAAAGTCCAGGTGACTTAGTAATTACCGGAGAAGTACTTATTGTTATATTTCAACCAGGGGGAGGGGATATTCACATAATGGGATTTTCTACATAGTTTTAGTAGGGGGATGGGGAAAACATAGGGAGTTAAATAATAATGTCAGTAGTTAATATGGAAATGACAAGAAAGTGCTAAGTTTTAGAGATCTTAGGCTTTAAAGGGGAGATAGTACCTTAAAGAGAAAGTATGGATCTTCCTTGAGTGAAGCAGATCTACACCCAGGCCAATGACATGGAGAATGATGAAACTAAGAGATATCAAGCAGATCTTGACCTCTTTTTGGGAAATTAGTTAATGATTTGGGGAAGAGGAAGAAAGGGAAGTTAGTTATGCCTGATTTGAGCTCCTTCACATGAAAAATGCCTGATGACTGTGACCTGAGTAGAGATGATACTTCAAAACATGGCAATGAACAACAATCAAGATTCTGCAACCTCAAAACAACCTACCCAGCCTATTTACCTAACATTTTTTCTTCTTTTGGTTTGGGTGCACTTAGACTTGCAGACATAGCATTTCAATTTTTTCTTTTATGCCTTCATATCTACAAACTACACTTATTTCTTCCAAGGGCCCAGATTAAGCAGTTGGGCTCCTTTGATTCTCTACCTATCTAAGCATCTTCCAAGATTAAGATGTTTGGACATATTTTCATTCTCTATATTCTAAAATAGGAAACTGAAACCTAGGGAGACCAAGATTAGGCTATTTGGACCTCCCTTTAGCTGAAAATTCTACAAAACTGGAATGACTCTTGAAAATTGGAAAGCAGTTAGATGAACTCTGAGTAGCCTTTTTTGCTTGGTGACTGTTTAGCAAATATGGAGCATTGCAGCATGAAAAGTATGACATATTTGGCCTGTAAAATGTCAACCATGAAATATGAGTTACCTGCTGCAGCAGGAGGCTAATAGTGGCTCCACTTGGGGATGGTTTTTCCTTGTGAGAAGCCAAGAACAACAGGTCAGATTGCCTTGATTCTTTTGTTATTGTTGTGCTTTGAACTTCTTAGTGCTGACTGTTGGATTGATTTGAACTTTTGGACTGGTAACAACACTTTCCTGTAATTTTTTTGTTGTTACATTGTAAAGCATTGCCTGCTTTCTTCTGCGTGCTTTAGCATCATCGTTTCTTGCAAAAAAAAAAAAAGAATCAAAGTGCTGATATATGCAAACATTCTATGTATAGAAAATAACACCACCTACTCTTTTCAATCAAAAGGATCATTGTAGTGCTTTAGCATTCGGCCATTGGCAGGGCCTTCTTCATCTACGCTGCCATCTAGAGATCTGAGAAAATAGGTATTATTTCCTTGCACAACGTTGATAATATATGGACCTTTCCACAGAAAATCGAATTTTGCATGTTTTCCCTTGTCCTCTCTTCGTGAATCCCATCTTAGAACTTTGCTGCCAACCCAGAAATCTTCTGCTTTGGCCATCTTATCAAAAATATTTTTGAGTTTTTCTTGTAGTATTTGAGCTCTGTCGTAGACTTGCTCTCTCGTTTACTGAAGATGAGTGGTTTGATTAACTCTTCTCTGCATGTCATTTGGTTCAGCTTGAATTTCCCGCAACAGTTTAATAGTAGGAATGCCCAAAGATGAAGGAAATTTGGCTTCCATGCCATATACTAGTTCATAAGGGCTCATCCCAATGGATTTCTTGGTGGAAAGCCTGTCTGCCCACAGAGCATTTGTGAGCTTCCTATGCCAGTTCTTTTTATTTTCCTCCAGCAATTTCTTTATGATATTGATGAGGCTTTTGTTGGAAGATTCAGTCAAGCCATTACCTTGAGGGTAGTAAGTTGTGGAGTGGCCTAAGGTGATGTGGTATTTATGGAAGAAGTTGATCATATTTTTGGATTTGAAAGTAGTAGCGTTGTCAGTGATGATTTTCTCAGGGCAGCCGAATCTGGACAAGATATTTCTCTCAAGGAATTGGATAATGGTGGAGTCGTTGGCTTGCCTACATGGAATGGCTTCAATCCACTTAGTGAAATAATCGGTGGCTGTTAAAATCCACTTGTGTTGGCCTAAGGAATAGGGATGAATTTCTCCAATGAAGTCGAGACCCCATTGTTGAAAAGGTTTCATGGTTGAGATGGGCTTAAGGGGTAAGGGCAATATTTTCTTTTTCCTTCAAATATTTGGCATTTGTGGCATGAGACAACAAACTTTTTGACATCTGAAAATAGAGAGGGCCAGTAATAACCAGCTCTTCAGATCTTGTCAGCCTTGGACTTCCAATATAAGTGTCCTCCATAGTCCCCTGCATGGAATTCTTTCATGATGTTGTTATTTTCATTTATAGTTAAACAATTAAGCAAAATACCTTCATGATTTTTCCAAAACAAAGCACCATCTATGACACAAAATTTGGAGGATTTCATCCTTAAAAATCTTTTCTTGGTTCTGGACAATCTTGGGGGAGCATAGAGGTTTAACAATACAAAGCAAATATCAACATACCATGGGGATTGCAAAAAGGTTTCACTGATCTGTGGAGTCGCCAGCTCCAGTTCATTGTCCAATTGATTAATGTCTAAGGCTTGGAAGTTTGTTTCGGACATTAGTTTGGCTAAACCTTGTCCTTTTATCAGCTTGGTGGGTTTTATTTCAATGTCGTATTCAAGGATGCTGGCAATCCACATGCCTCTTTTGCCTTCTACTCCCTCTTGAGTTAATATATCCTTTACAATAGCGTTAGGGACATAGGCAATCACGTGGGAGTATAAGATATAAACTCTGAAATCTTTGATGGCTTTGGCCAGGGCATAAGTCTGCTTTTCCATAATCTGATATTTCAAGGGTGCATCTCTCAAATCTCAGCTGAAGAAAGCAATTGGCTTTTCGTTACCTTGATCATATTTTTCCAATAGGACAGCAACTATAGTGTGCTCAGATGCAAAGGAAAAAATGATAAAATCTTTGTCCAATTGAGGACTGGTGAGGGCAGGTGTTTGAGTTAAGGCAGTTTTTATACTCTCAAAAGCCTGCTTGGTTTCAAATGTCCATTTTACCTTGGCATCCTTCTTCAACATGTTGCTCAATAGCCTTATTAGCTCAGCTAGGTTTGGGATAAACCTCCTTAGGAAATTGATCTTTCCAAGGAATTCTAGGAGTTCTTTTATGTTTCTTAGTTAGGGGATTTGGAGGATAGCTTGAATTCTTTCCAGGTCAATTCTAATCCCATATTTTGATATGATATGCCCTAGAAGCTTGCCTTCCTCAAGGGCAAATAGGGACTTCTTGGGATTCAAGGAAATGCCATATTTCCTGCATGTCATGAAAATTTGCCTTAAATGCTTGAGGTGCTCTTGGTCAGATTTGGAGAATGGGGTCAGATCATCAAGATAAACTACAAGGAAATCATGTATCTCCTTGGAAAATGCAATATCCATTGCCCTTTGAAAGGTAGCACCAGCGTTTTTCATCCTGAAAGGCATTTTAATGTACTTAAATGTTCCCCACAGTGTGGTAAAGGCTGTCTTCTCCTGGTCATCCAGGTGAACAAGTATCTGATTAAATCCTGAAAATCCATCTAGTAAAGAAATTCTAGAGGAACCCACTACTCTTTGTAAGATATGGTCCATTTTGGGCAAAGGGTAGTGATCTTTTAGAGAGACCTGGTTTAAATTTCTCAAGTCTACACACAGTCTTATCTCTCCCGTTTTTTTCCTAGTGGGAACTAAGTTGGATACCCATTCAGAGAATCTGATGGGTGCAATGATACCAGCTTCAAA
>APFE030117554.1:10608-24736 GCA_000404065.3 Pinus taeda
GTTGATTCTTCTAAGTTTCTGTTTGAACGGTTTTTGATTTGGTTTTAAGGGAATGGTATGTTGGATCACTGAGGTGTCATAGGACTTCAAGTCCTCATAACTCCAGGAAAATACATCTTGGAATTCTTTGAACAAATCCACGTATTTCGGTTTTTTATCAGTGGGCAGTTTTTTGGACAACTTAATCATTCTGGGCTACTCTGCTGTTCCTATGTTGTGTTCTTCTATAGCAGCATTCAGAGGCTCAATTTTTGGCTTTTTGGGCACATCATTGTCATCAAACATGTCTTCCAATGGAGTAAGGCCGACAGGTAGAAAATTACTCTTTAGATCAATAAACTCATCCTCTGCTTTGGTTGTTTCCTCTAAACATATTTGTTTCAGTTGTTCTATGTTTGCATTGTCAAAAACAGTTGGGTTAAGGATTTGTTTAGTTGTTGCAGTTGTTACAGTCAGGTGATTTTCTTCTTCTAGCTGTTTTGAGTCGGTCATCGCATCCATGTCAATGTTTGTGTTGGAAAAATTGTCCTCAAGAGTTAAGAGACTGTTAATCTAGGCATCATTTTGAAATACCTGCCAATCCTTGACATTGTTAGGGACCGAAGGTCTGTGTTTTATTTCAGCGGTGAAATGGTGATTTGGTTCAAAGGGAAGCTTGCATGTGCTAGCAAAGGTTGCTAGACCGTGTGCATGAATATTATGATCTCTTGCAATTTTTGCAAGCTTGAATTCACTGAAGGAATTGAGTAATTTGGTGGCAGCAGCCCTGTAGGCTCTCATTCTACTATCATTAGCGAAAAAGTTACCTTTCATTTTTTGTATAACCAAGTCAGAGTCACCAAGGATGGACACTTTAGTAGCTCCTAGGACCTTGAGCAGTCTAAAGCCTAAGAGAAGAGCTTCATACTCTGCCATGTTGTTTGTACTTCTGAAATTGAGTCTATAGGCATGGCCTTGTGCGTGATTATCATGTGTATTGTAAATCCATACTCCGGCCCCTGCTCCTAACTTGTTAACAGAACCATCAAACTCTAAATACCATGTGATTTCTTATTTGAGGTTTGTATTGAGAGTTTCAGTTTTTTGAGGATTGGGCAGACTTACAATTTCTGTTTCGGGATGTTCTTCTTGTTGTTTGTTGTTTGCCTTGACTGTTGAGACAATTTCATGGGTATTGGCAACCGATTCCTCATTGATGTACGTTTCTTTCTCCAAAGATAATAGCTAATCATCAGTTGGAGCACTGGTTTTATCGTAAATAAAATAGAAGAATCCATATCGGAATGGATTGAGTAAATTGGAAAATTTTGGGGCTTTTCCTCACTACTTACCACATACTTCATTAAAATTTCTCTATATAGTCTCTTTGGTTGCCCAAAGATAGATATGGTGGCATAAGAGAGGTCGAGTTGAAGGGATCCTTTCAATTTTGCCCCCCATGATCTGGATAGGAGCATGCCATACTTTGTGGGAATGTCAGCAACTACTACGTCCATTAGGATTGTTTTGTTGGGGAATTGTACTAGAGACACACAAAGTTCTTTAATCAAGCCTAAACATTTGACTTGACTTGAGTCAAAGGAATACAGATCTTTGTACGGTCTTGTGATATCAAGGTTCAACCTTTCCATTACAGCTTTGGGCATAAGGTTATGTGAGGCACCTGAGTCAAACATGGCATTATGCAATATTTTGTCATGTATGTGTAGACTGACATAAAAAGGTGGAACAGGTCCATATGTTCATTTTCCGTTAACTTCTAGACCAAACAGTAGCTCAGGGGTATCGTCTAAAACGTTTACATCATCCCTTACCTCTCGTAGTTGAAGTGACCTTTGAATTTGTTGCCAATATACATCATGTTTGGCAAGTTCTGAGAGGGGAATGGATATCTTGAGTTTTCCAATCTCTGCTTCTAAACTGAATGGTTTTTCCAATGACTTCTTGGTGTTGATAGTAGCAGATTTCTCTTTTTCAAGCATACTCTCTATGTTTTCTTTTGGAATGTCAATGTCATGATGTATGACGGTTTGTGGTATTTCCGTTTTGGCAGGATTTTTTGGAGTATCGTTCAGATCTTCTTTTGTGGAGGAAGGAGGTAGAGACTGATCACTAGGAGGCTGTGTGTCTGTTATATCCTCCACAGTTACTTGATGCGAGCTTGGGACAGAGCTATCAGCTGGTTGATTTATGGTGACATTTTCTTTAATTTGTTGAGCTGTTTACTATCTTTTATTTTTCTAGAATCGGGGACATCAATTGTCCTTGTTCTCAATTTGTATTGTTTTTGTACCTCGTACACAACAGTATCATAGCCTTGTTTAAAATCGAAAGACTCTCCTTACTTGGTGCGAAATTGTTTTACAATAGGGTATGGTCGGTCCTCTTCAGTAAGAAATATTTGCTGTTCATTTTCCGAATCTATCAGGTTCATATGAGTCCCATCTGTGGGCTCAGTGGATGTAGATGCCTCCGCATAGTTTTCTTGGAAAGGAGGCCTAATATCATGGTCGGGACTGGGCCTTCCAGTGTTTGTGTTTTGAGTTTTTCTGAAGTTCGGCTTCCTTATGGCATTGGGCTATTGACCTTCCCATGAAGTTTTCCTCTCAACATTGTCTACTCTGTCTCCCAGCCTGTGGATGCCACTGATGATAGCATCTAGCTTCTGATCGAAGGCTAAGGGTTCTTCCTTGAAGGTGGTTCTTGTCCTAGTTCTACCTCTGTTTCTTTTAGCAATTAGATTTGCCTCCACACTAACAGCAACATATTGCATCTCTGCAAGGCTTTGAGGGGCTCTTTCCCTTAAATGATATGCCATCTCAGCATCAAAGCCATCAGGGAATTTGTACAAAGCGAGATCATGTGGAGGTCTTAAATTTTGTGGTATTGCATTGTAAACATTATTAAACCTTGCACAGTAATCCAAAATCGTTTCCTAGGGTCCTCTTTTGATAGTATCATACTCAGATAGTATGTGTAAGGGGTATTTCTTTTTCTCCCATCTATTAATAAAAGTCTGGTATAAAGCTTCAGGGTTTAATACGGAATTGGGTGTAAGTTCCCTAAAACAGGTTCTGACATCACCTGTCAAACTTTGGACAAAAATCTTCATTCTCACGCTGTCATCATCAATTTCATAACTCTCGAAGTAATCCTACATTTTCTTTGTATGTTGTAGGGCGGTGCAGGAGTTTGTGCCATCAAAATAGGTGATTTTTGTCTGGTAGTCCTGAGGCATAGCCCCGGGATTAGCAGGCAACTGTAAGGGCGCATATTTGTTAGCCATGATGATGGGGATAAGTGGAAAAACTAGGGCAGTAGGGATAACAGGAACAACCGGGGTAGAAGGAGTAGTAGTGGTAGTAGGAGTATAGGATGGAGGCGTAGAAGAGCTACTTGGAGAAGGGGGCGATGAACCAGGGGAACTTGGGGTTGACCGAAATAAAACATTGACAGGGGTTGGAACACTGCTTGGCTGAACTGTTTTAGGACTCGTAGTAGCTGGGTCTTCTTTTTGCTTTTGTTTTCTAATTATCTTAGGGATTAAATTCAGATTTTCGAAAACAACTGGGCGATTGGGATCAGGATTTTATCATGTATTACGCGTTTCCTTTTTAGGAGCCAGATTCTAATCTATTTTTTGGGAAATTTTTCTAAAAACACAGGTCGACCGAGACTTTCAAATGTCGGTTTCTTCCTCTGTGGAGCTGCAGACTGGTTTAGTGAGTTTATCTGAGGAGTTCCCCAGCGGAGTCGCCATTATGTTATCACTCAGGTTGTCCCTAAGCTCCTGTAGGGATACAACCGAGGTAACCACAAACCAATCTTTGGATTGCAGGTTCTAGCCCACCTCCAACCAGAGAGGGCTCTCTCTTTATGATTTAACTATGTTGATGGTGATTTTAGGCTATTTGCTGGGTACAGGGGTTTTGTTGTTTTGTTTGGATGGAAGGTGTATGCCAGGTAGAAATTCCATGCTGAGAGGCAAAGTAAGGTGTTATAAGTTTCAAACCATTGGGCATGGAGTCATGGATTAAGACTTGCTGGTGCGTTTCTTGGTCACAAGAGGCTTCTGGAGTGAGATAGCCACACATGAGACAATGATCAATTTGCTGAAGGATGGAATGATGGTCAGAGATGAAAGGCAATTAAGAATCTTTCATCAGAACTGACAGAGAGGAGAAGTGAAAGAACGGTTATCTGGGAGCAGTTAAGAATTCCTAAATTATCATTCATAAGTGAAAGAAACAACATCAAGAAGATCATTTAAGTATGCATGTTCATAACTATTCCTGATGAAAACATGAAAAATCGCAGAAATTGAGCCTAAGGTGCAGTTAAGAAAATCCTAAGCTATTCTTCTTTTATGGAATTTAGAGGGAGGATTTTTGATAAAACAAACATGAATAAAACTAACAGAGTTAAGAAACACTTATTGAAACATGTCGAGGCACAGGAATTCCACAATTACTCCTCGTCCAATTAAACACAGCAGACAGTTTCAGAATCCATGCTTTCAGCAGTCTTTGATTATAGAAAGCATCACAGTGACAGTGCGAGTCTCTGCTTGAGAGAAAGATTGAAATAACAAAGATAAAGCTACTAATCAACAAACAACCAACCAACCAACCCCTACTCCATTTTTCAGTGTGGTACATATAAGAAAAATAACTAAAGTTATTTATTACAATTGACCTAAACAGGTCTGCCAAAAATCCTTTTCTAAAACCTTATCATTGCTGGGATTAAATGCAAGTAAGTCCTTTGGGCTGCACTAGAGGCAACTGAATCAATTTGAGTTGATGAGGTGTCCTGTGTGACTTGGTGCAGTGTTTCTATCATAACTGTGCCTTGAGTTGTGGTCGACTGATCTCCCGTGAGATTAATGTGCAGTTATTTACGTTGGTGAGCCTTCAATGCATCTTCAATCGCTTCCTGACTTTCAGAGCTTTCGTTTTAATGTTGGATTTGCCTTGAGCCCTGAGAAAATCTCCTCTGATACACTTTGCCGCTACATTTATGGTATTTTCTGCTTGTTGATACTCTTTGACGTGATTTCTGTCTGCAAATTTGATCTGATACTCTTTAATCTCTGTCTCTGGTCTCTCTGTCTCTTCAAATCCGTTTCATTTCGCAAAATCGGGCAATTTCGGGCCTTTTCGGCGCAAAAAGGGCCAAGGAATCAAACGATTCCCTAAAGATCCCCCAATATGGCCTATTTCCCATAGCGATGCGTGATTAGCGAATCACGCTAATCGCGCATTGAAAACTGCCTCCGTTTCTCATTCCGGAGCTCCAAAGCTCGACTTTTGCGCTTGCGCGAATTTTCAGTTTTTTGGCTGCTGACATCAGCACGACGTCAGCAGTACGGCAGATGACGTCAGCATGATGACATCAGCAGTGGGGTCCTTTGGTATGGATATGATGTCAGCTTGCTGACATCATCAAGATGATGTGGGAGTACGGTGACGTGACGTGGCAGAGACACTTGGCAGGGTGACGTGGTCTGGGTGCAGGCTGTGTGAGGTGATTTGGAGGCGACGTGGCAGGGTGAGGTGGCGCTCCTGTTAAGTGAGGGGAGAGCGGTTTTGCCTGTGCATCGGACCGCCTTTGTTACGGAGGTGGTTTTTGTGAGGGGCGGCCGATGCAATGGGAGGTCGCCACCTGTCCCGGTGTACGACGGTAAAATTTTCAGACGTCGGGTGGTAACGTACCACCACAATGGGGCGCCCGATGTGAACAAGGGCCGCCGGATCTGGGGAAGGCGATCCAACGGTGGACAGGAAAGGGATATGCGCGGGGTTTAGTAAAAGCGTGCACGCGTTAAGGTTTAACTTTTTCCGGCGCTGTGGGTTTTGGACTTTAGAAAATGGGTTAATTGTGTCTTGCGCGGTGGAAATTTGTCAAACAAACACTAATAATTTCCACAAAAGAATGCGCGGGTGGGTTTTTAGCATTTGGAAAGGGCTTTCTTAGTCTTTGGAAGGGTTCCAAACACCTGGTAATGGAAATTTATGTAGAGGGAGGGTTCTTACTAAAGTGCAGGTGACTTAGTAATTCCCGGAGAAGTACTTATGGTTATATTTCAACCAGGGGGAGGGGATATTCACATAAGGGGATTTTCTACATAGTTTTAGTAGGGGGATGGGGAAAACATAAGGAGTTAAATAATAATTTCAGTATTTAATATGGAGATGACAAGAAAGCGCTAAGTTTCGTAGATCTTAGACTTTAAAGGGGAGATAGTACCTTAAAGAGAAAGTATGGATCTTCCTTGGGCGAAGCAGATCTACACCCAGGCCAATGACATGGAGAATGATGAAACTAAGAGATATCAAGAAGATCTTGACCTCTTTTTGGGAAAATTAGTTAATGATTTGGGGAAGAGGAAGAAAGGGAGGTTAGTTATGCCTGATTTGAGCTCCTTCACATGAAAAATGCCTGATGACTGTGACCTGAGTAGAGATGATACTTCAAAACATGGCAATGAATAGCAATCAAGGTTCTGCAACCTCAAAACTACCTACCCAGCCTATTTACCTAACATTTTTTCTTCTTTTGGTTTGGGTGCACTTAGACTTGCAGACCAAGCATTTCAATTTTTTCTTTTAGCCTTCCTATCTACAAACTACCCTTATTTCTTCCAAGGGCCCAAATTAAGCAGTTGGGCTCCTTTGATTCTCTACCTATCTAAGCATCTGCCAAGATTAAGCTGTTTGGATAGATTTTCATTCTCTATATTCTGAAAAAGGAAATTGAAACCTAGGGATACCAAGATTAGGCTGTTTGGACCTCCCTTTAGCTGAAAATTCTACAAAACTGGAATGACTCTTCAAAATTGGAAAGCAGTTAGATGAACTCTGAGTAGCCTTTTTTGCTTGGTGACTGTTTAGCAAATATGGAGCATTGCAGCATGCAAAGTATGACATATTTGGCCTGTAAAATGTCAATCATGAAATATGGGTAACCTGCTGCAGCAGGGGGCTGACAGGACCCTTAGTCAAAAGGTGTGATGCATACTAATCTTCCCACTAACTAGTCTGTATGTATTGCTCCCAGTACACTTGCTGGGGTGCGATTGACACAGGGAGGAAAGTTTTCGCACAGTTTCCTCATGAAGTTTTGCCTGTTCTTTACCAAATGAAGATCCTGACTCTTCCCTTGTTTTTTTTTCAGAGATTCATCGGACGAAAATTGTCGTTACATGGTGAGAAAGTGAGCATGAAGACAAGGACGTTGTTGCTTTACATGATCTAGGCACAGTAGCTGCATTGTGGAACTGTGGCATGTTGAAGTTTTTCCGTATCTCTAGCATGAGGCAACAAATCAGTTTGTTGCAATATTTCCTAAATGCCTGGAATCATATCAACCAGGTATTCCAGATTAGGGGAAAATTGATCCCCTTGACAGTGGTGGACATCTATTTTCTGACCGGTTTATTGAGGCATGGTGCCCTTCTCATTATCAAGCTCCGCTCATGAGGGTGAGTCCATGAGGGAGTACATTTGCCAGAATTGCAGAGAGGGATCTTAGCTGAGTACAGACGGCAAGATCAATATCAGGGATTTCACTGACCGACCCTTACAGACCATTCTGTTCACTTTTGTTAGACTGGCTGGTAGTTCTGCTCTTCACATAGCCAACAAATCTTACATGCAGTATTCTTTGGAATGCCTTGAACCGAAGGTGTTCAATTGGTGTGATGCAGTACTCTCTATGATGAAAGAACAATTGACCAAGGTGAAAATTGGAAGATCCAAGAACTTTGGTTGTGGTTCTATTTTGACCACTTTCGCCTTGGAGAGAATCCCACTGATGCACCTGCAATATATTTTACTTGGCCTACCTCCACCAACTGAACCACGGATGCAGAGATGGGTTGATCTCATGCCTCGGCACGCTGGCCAGTCCTAGATTTCTTTTTCTAAGACCTTCTTCAAGTGGCTCGATTGTCAGGAGATGGTTTATGCCAGGCTCCCATATGCTAGTATGGATTTCCGAGGTGATCCGGATTTGGTGCTGCTGGTTGGTGAGAAGTGAGGTGCCATGGGTAATTCTTCTGACCATATCTCCGTTCATTATTCTTTATAATGTTATTATATTCTTATGATCAGGACTAATCAAAACTCGTGTGCTCATGCAAATGTTGGACCAGTTCGACCGACAGTACACTGCAAAGACCTAGTGGCTGCTCCAACAGGAGAGGCTGTTAGGAGGGCCATCCTTTGCGACCTTGATGTGGTCGAGACTCTTTCGAAACTACAGGACCAAATCGAGGGTCTTACCCTTGGTATCCCAAATGTGAGGACCGACGAGCTACCTCTGCGGTTGCAGCGACATACTACTGGAGTGTCAAGTCGATGGACTAGGCTCTTACGCATGATTGCACAGGCGGTGACTTGTTATCACTAGCATCATTAGGCTAGGGTGCCCCCTATCATTCTAACTTTTGGATCATTTGACCGATTTTGTCTTGGTTACAAAACATTATGTACAAACTATAAAAATTTATGAAATATATTTTTGATTTTCGGAGCTTTATTTTCGTTAAGTTACATAATCCTACTGCATATATTGATGTGATGCTTCTTTTTATAAATGTCGCAAATGTCTATCTCACACATAATTTGCCAATGAGTCTGTTAATGTATTTAAACTTCTATAAATATGTTGATATTGGATGAAATCAAACCGTCTTTCCAAAATTTTGACCCTTAGGAACATGCGATAGATAGTTGGATTTCGTACAAAATAGATGCTAGTGAGTTGCAGAATGATGAGCTGTGAGTCTAGCCTGATGACAAGTCAGCATATGCCATGTGTGATGGCATTAGAAAGGAGTTCTATCAATGCACTATACTCAGGGATATTGTTCGTAGACCGACCAATACACACTCCTCTGAAACTTACTAACTCACCGCTGGGATTAAAAATGGCCCATGCCGCAGAAGACAGGTTCTGCGATCTACGACTTTCTTTGTCGGCATATCCAACGAATGATTCCAGCAGGCTCGACATCTGTAACGAATGAAAAAATTGGATTACTTAACCAAACTAAATTCTCTTGGCGAAAACGAAAATGTAACAAAAGCATAAGGATTACTATGCGAAATCAAGCATAGTAATGCTTGAGGTACAACCCATTGCGAGGTTGCGCCAGTGGAATCCCATCATAGTCCATCAACTCGTAGGCTCCCTTTGCTAATACTCATTTAACAATATAGGGACCCATCCATAATGATTTGAATTTCCCTGCTCCCAACTTATCGGGTTCTTGGTCGTAAAGTAAGACTAGGTCATCTTCTGAGAAGACGCGAGGTTTGACATTCTTGTCGAACTGTGCTTTGACTCGCTTCTTATGAGCTTCATTAGCCGAAGATGCATTACAATGGGTTTCATCCAAATAGATTAGTTCCAAGAAATGAGCCTCTTCTTGTGAGGTTCCAGGGAGAAGGTCGATTGCAAGTTTGAGGGACGAGATTTCACATTGAACCAGTAAGATTGCTTTCAGACCATATACCAAATGAAAAGGTGTGAATCTGGTTGCATTTCTTAGCGATGTCTGGTATGCCCACGAGGTCGAGTACAAGATTAGGTGCCGATCCTGTTTGTGGACTCTGATCATCCTTTGCAGCATGCACTTTAGGACTTCGTTGATTGCCTCAACTTGTCCGTTAGCTTGCGGATAGTACAGAGTACAGCTGTCGTGGGACAGTCCTAATTTGGCAGCCAACTCAACCATCATGTGATTGCAAAAATGCGATCCATGATCTGTGACTATGGCTTGTGGAATGCCGAATTTGGAGACTACGTGATTAAAAAAGAAAAGGGAAACCGTTTTGCCGTTGTTGTTTAATGTAGGCATCACCTCAGCCCATTTGGTAAAATAGTCTACCGCGACTATGATGTACCCATGCCCCCCAGCCAAGGTGGGCTTGCATGTCATGAAGTCTATGCCCCATTTGGTGAATGGCCCAACAACTACTACTTGTTGCAGAGTTGCGGGTGGTCTTCTGGTTTTGCTATCAAAAATTTGGCAAGCATGACAACTTCTAACTGCATTTATGCAATCTTTGAACATTATTGCCCAGAAGTATCCTGCTTGCAATTTTTTTTGCGCCGTAGCATAACTAGATTGGTGTCCCCCACATGCGCCTGAATGGCAGTCATTCAGGACTTTTTCGGCCTCCTCAAGGATGAGGCACCTCTGCAGAACTGTATCAATACCGTGACGGTAAAGAGTATCATCGATGATCACGTAGTCTTTTGCTTGGTATAGAATACGTCGTTGTTCAGAGCATGAGGTATTAGACCTATATGTTTGTGTTTGGAGATAAATGGAGATAAATGATTATATATTTGTACCACAAATCGCTTGAAGATATCGGAAACAAATTTTCATCCATGATTGCTTCTTCGAATGTTGCATCGTTGGACGACGATGAGAGATCGCATAGTCACTCCGTGAATACCAGGGCTTTCTTTGATTTGGATTTTTTGAATTCCAAATCATACACTTGTAGAATTGCTATCCATTTTGAATATTTGCCCCCAAGAAACTGTCGCGACAATATGTAAGTCATGGGGTTGCAATCTGATAAAATGGTAGTTTTCCTGAAGAGGACGTAGTTTCGAAATCTCTATATCTCTTGAACAACCACGAGGGCGAGCTTTTCAACGTAGGATTATTTCATTTCCGTATCATTTAAGTTTCAGCTTAAATAATATATAGGGTGTTCAATTCCATTGTCTTCTTGAACTAAAACCATTGCTATGGTTGTATCTGCGGCAACCAGATATAGGTTAAAGTCTTTTTGATAATCAGGAGCGTACATTAATGATGCTTGTATTAGATATTTCTTTAAAGCATCAAAGGAGGCTTGCACGACCTGGTCCCAAACGAAGGGTACTTCCTTTTTCAATAGACGAGTATAACCTTTAGCTAGCTTGGTGTAATTTGGAATGAACCTCCTGAGGAAATTTGCTTTCCCTTGGATTTTCTGAATCTGAAGCAAGTTTGAAGGTGGAGGAAAATCGATGATTGCCTGAACCTTTCAAGGGTCAAGATGAATCCCATCCTTTGAGACTATGGAGTGGATTAAATGACGAGAATTGACACAAAACACACATTTGTGTGGATTGAGTCGTATTTTGTAGTGTCGGCAACGTAGAAATATCGCTCTCAAATGGTGTGGATGATCGGTCCTCTTTCGCGAATGAGCTGGGAGATCATCGAGATAAGGATGAATGGTGTTTTTGATGTTATCGAAAGCATAATTCATTGCTGTTATGAAACCAACTCAAGAAAAGATAGAAAATATAGATCAACGCCTTAGAATTCAGCCTCTTCGATGGGGAAACCTCCTTTACATTACATAAATGAACAATTCTTGGATCCTTCAAATGACAAAACCTCCTTTATATATATAGGAGTCTAAGGAGTCACAATATAATCTAGCTGACCTAACAATAATAATATAAAGCCACAAAAATAACAATAGAGGGATTCTATGGGGCACAGTAATAACAATATGGGGGCAATAGGGATACAACAATATTAATAAGGAGTATAACTACAATAGTAATGCGATAATCACTAGTATTATAGGGACCCAACATGCCCCTCTCCTTAAAAAAAGTGTTGTCCTCAACGCTTGAGTAGTTTTGGATACTTCTGCATAAAATTCTCATCCTCTCCTGTGGAATCTTCAGCGGATAAGTTCTTCCACTTGATAAGATACTCTGAAATTGAACGATTTCGTAGCTGTCGAGTTCTGGTTTCTGTGACTACTTCAAATTCCAATATAATTTTTCCTTCCTCGTCAAGTTTTGCCAATATTGCTTGAACTGGGAGCTTGTCACCTATAACCTTCTTTAAACATCAAACATGGAAAACTGGGTGCAATCGAGAAGCTGCAGGAAGCTCCAATTCGTATGCCATAGTACCAATCTTTTGCAACACCTTGTATGGACCATAATACTTTGGTGATAATTTATTATCCTTCTTAACTTTCTTGAGGGACATTTGCTTATATGGTTGTAGCCGTAGGAATAACCGATCACCTACATCCAAACTTCTTTCACTATGATGTTGATATGGTTGTTGTTTCATTCTATTTTGTGCCAACATGAGGTTATCCTTTAAGAGTTGAAGGACTTTTTGTTGATGTTCGATGTGATGTTCCACCTCTTGAACCTTAGAATTTTCTCTTAAAGATGATGTGATGGATGGTGGTTGATACCCATAAAGTTCCATAAATGGGGTCATTTGTTTTGCTATACGGAAGGAAGTGTTATACCACCATTCAGCCAGAGGCAACCATTTGACCCATTGTGTCTGTTTATCAGATACAAAGCAACGAAGATATCCTTCCAAACATTTGTTTACTATCTTAGTTTACCCATCAGATTGAGGATGATAATATGAGCTATGAGCTAACTGAGTACCAAGACAAGAAAATGATTCTATCCAAAAATTTCCAGTGAAAATGGGATCTCTGTCACTTACAATAATCTTTGGGTCTCCATGTATCTTTTCAATTGTTTCCATAAATGCAGTAGAAACTGTATTGGATTTAAATGGATGTAATAATGCACAAAAGTGTTCATCCATGGTAAGTCTATCAACTACCACCATGGTGACACTCTTTCCCTCAGACTTGGGTAAACCTGTGATAAAATCCATTGAAACCTCCTCCCAACGTTGGCTTGGAATGGATAAAGGTTGTAATAGACCCGATGTCTTAATTTTTTCAACTTTATTTTGTTGGAAAACCAAACATTCCACCACAAACTTTTGAATATATGATTTAAGGCCATCCCAGAAAAAATCCTTCTTAACCCTATGGTAAGTTTTTAAAAATCCTGAGTGCCCTCCTAAGGAAGAAGTGTGCAATTCCATAAGAATCTTTTGTTTTACCTAGGAATTATTACAGAGGTATATGCGATCTTTGTACCATAATGAATCATTTTTCCAGCTAAATGTATCAGATGTACTAGAATCTTCCTACAACTTTCGAGTAAGTGCCCATAATTCTTCGTCATTCTTCCATTCCTCCCTTGCTTTGTTTATCCAATCTGATTAGATAATAGAAATGGCGTGCAACAATGCTTCGACATCCTCATCCTTTCTTGAGAGTGCATCAGCCACCACATTTTGCTTCCCTTTTTTGTAAATGATTTCAAATTCATAACCCAACATCTTTGCGACCCACTTTTGTTGCTCTTCAGAGGATAATCTTTGTTCTAAAAAGTATTTAATGCTATTGGTGGGCTCCAGTATTGCAGCAATCATGTTGCAACTCCTGGGACTCCCTTATTTATGTTTATCAGCCCGGTTGTTCGTAACAAACTTGGAAGCGATGGTGCTGTATGCACAAGTACTAGCTCTTGTCGCAGCTGCCACTTGGTCAACTGGCACAAGTCCACTAGGGGCTTTAGCCAACTTCTATTAGTTCTCGGAAGAAGCTTTTAAGTGATGGATGAAAGCTATCTCAAAGGAAGCTAATCTACTTGTGAAAAGAGACTGAAAGCCAAAAGGAAATGCAAACCCCCTAGCAAACCCTAATTCTACCAGCTAGTTCTACTGATACAAAAATGAGAATGAAAACTAATAAATGAGATGCCATTGACTTCAAAAAGGGAAAATGCATATTTCTTAGACTACTTTTGTCCTAGAAAGTATATTTTTGTATTTTTTTGGTTAAGTGTCGATTTTCACATGCATATGCTTGAACTGCGCTTCACTGTGCAGGAGTGGATGAAGGAAGAGAAATTCTTGGAAATGGTTGGAGAGGTTCGGAGAGGGTCTAAGGAGTCCCAAAAACTCTTCCCCAGAGTTTCGCAAGGTTTGGCTATCAGGAAACCTCACTTGTGAGCTTCTACAGGAAGTCTGCAGGGGTTCTCCAGGATGTTCCAGAATTTCTACAAGAAGTTCCAGAATTTCTACAGGATGTTTGGAAATCGGTTTTTTGGGGATGGATGAGAGAGGGAAGGTGCATGGATGGATCTGGAGGTAGCATAGGGGTCTAAAAATGGCCTAAGGACTGGTGGGTGGATTGGTGAAGAGATGTAGAAGTCTGACTTGGCTTGAAGAAGGCTAAGGCAATGATAGGTAGGGAGGTAAGGG
>APFE030117567.1:0-23091 GCA_000404065.3 Pinus taeda
GTCTGTCATAGGAAACCTATATTAATAAAATTTTAGAGAGATTTCGGATGAAGAATTGTTCACCAAGTGTAGCTCCCATTGTGAAGGGTGATAGGTTCAATTTGAACCAATGCCCGAAGAACGACTTGGAAAGGGAAGAAATGAAGAACATTCCATATGCTTCTGCTGTCGGAAGCCTAATGTATGCTCAAGTCTGTACAAGACCTGACATTGCATTTGTTGTGGGAATGTTGGGACGATATCAGGGTGATCCAGGTTTAGACCACTGGAGAGCTGCAAAGAAAGTAATGAGGTACCTTCAAGGAACCAAAGACTACATGCTTATGTATAGACGGACGGACAACTTGGAAGTAATTGGCTACTCAGATTCTGAATTTGCTGGATGTGTTGATTCACGCAAATCAACATCAGGTTACATTTTTATGATGGCCGGTGGAGTTGTATCATGGAGGAGTGTCAAGCAAACCTTGATTGCCACTTCCACTATGGAAGCCGAGTTCGTCTCCTGTTTTGAGGCTACTTTACATGGTGTATGGCTTAAGAGTTTCATTTCTGGGCTTAGAATTATGGATTCTATCTCTAAGCCATTGAGAATATATTGTGATAATTCAGCTGCTGTTTTTATGGCTAAAAACAACAAAAGTGGGAGTCGAAATAAACACATCGACATTAAGTATTTAGCTATAAGGGAACGTGTTAAAGAAAAGAAAGTGGTCATTGAGCACGTCAGCACTGAATTGATGATCGTTGATCCTTTGACTAAGGTCATGCCACCATTTAAATTCAAGGATCATGTAATGAATATGGGACTTGGTTCCATTATGTAGTTTCTCATTGTATGGGCAATGTTATTTTAATGAAATTCTTAATTATTGTGATGTTTTTTCTCATATTTATGTGCACCTTAAGTTGATTTGAGAAAATTCATTTAAGAAGGACCAAGAATAAACATAAGGTTTATTCATTAAGAAATTGTTGCCACATAAATTATAATAAGAATAATACATAGTAATACATGGAAGATATTACTCATCATTAGAGGACTTATCTCCATGATTCATGTATTTATTACTTAATATAGATCGTCAATGGTTTTTAAGTTGAGACATTAAGTTTGGAAGTATGGACCAAGTGGGAGAATGTTAAACTCCATTAATTTTTGCCAACCTGTAACCTACAGTTATGGAACTAAACTGCAGTCTTTCCTTAATTTCTGGAAACCAACTGCAGTAGTTTCCTTAAATTAAGGAAATCAGCTGTAGTTAATTAATTTTCTGGTTGGAGCCTCTGAAGTGGTCCATTACTCCATCTGGAGTTCTCTACCTTGATCTGTGGAACAGATGACACATAGCCATTAGAAGCTTGATGGAAGCTTGGCTATAAATTCATCTGTTTGGTCCCCAAGCTAGCATCTCAATACCCTTTAGTTGTTTACACCATCTAGCTGAGAGAGCATAGCTTGGAAGTGCCTTCAGATTTTCTGTGATTTTTCCTTTTGCTTGGATTGAAGCTGGAGTGCTGTTTTAGAGAAGAAGCAAGTGGACTGTGGTTTGCAGCAAGAGCATTATCAATGGCTGGAGGTAATCCTGGACATCTAAAGTTTCATTTTTTAGATTCTTTAAAGTATTTAGAATCGCTGTTGTAAAATTCTAACAGAAATTACGTATAGATATTTCTCACGCTGCTGCGTGCATCCTTTTGCATACACAGAACATCTCATACGCATTGTTGTGCCTCCCTTTTCAAAAATTACTTCAATAAAAAAAAAATTACATATATATATGACTACAAAAGAAATTACTTACATCTGTTTTCTATTGCCATGCTTCCGTAAAAGAAAACAATAAAATTAAATGGTTTTACTAGCTTTTTCTTGTGCCCATACTCTCGCTGAAATAAAAATGATAAAATTAAAAACTTCACCAAAACTTACCGACCCTCAGTAAATTTGCATTTACGATTTTACTGACAAAACTGGCGGTAATGTAACTTTTAATTCACGTTGAATTCATTTTGCACACCTGTACTTCAACCAGTATTCAATTTGGCTTTGGGAACCCATTGGGTCCAGGCTTCATCGCATAGCAAGCATATATAAAAATTGTGCACCCTTGGTTTCCCCGATTGCGATATGCCGATCGCAATCTCTGCCGATACCTCCGATACAATATATTTTAACATATGCCTAAAATCCATTAAAACATAAAAAGAGCCGCTAGCGGAACTGAAATAACATTAAACAAAATGTTGAATACCCATCGGGTTCGGGTTATCGGGTCACAACTTATCTCATGGTAAAGTATGCTCGTTTGGTTATCGCTGATAGCGATATCGACGATCACTCATCACAATCATAAAAGAAAACTTTTATAAGTCTTCCACTGTCATTTCGCCAATGCGATATCGGCGAATGCTCATCGGCGAAGTTTTGTGTTGCTGCCACTCCCCGCCTGCGCCGATGGGATCTGCCAACGCGATCTGCTGATACGAATTGGACCATGATGTCGTCGCTGTACCTGCATGGCAGTTGGAATTATCATTCCAACACTCCCCTTTAATTTCAACTGTTGGGCATTCAATCATACCCAAACACTTCCTCAAAAATTCAAAGCTTTTCTGGTCCAGTGGCTTTGTCAAAATGTCTGCTACCTGTTCCTGAGTGCTGCAATGTTGTAAAGTGATTTCTCCATTGCTTACCAATTCTCTGATATAATGAAATCTTGTTTCAATGTGTTTCATTCGTTTGTGAAACACATAATTCTTGGATAATGCAATAGCTGAGCTATTGTCACAAAAAATCACTGTTGCTTTTGCCTGCTCTCGGCCTAAGCTCCTCAACATTCTTCTCATCCAAACTGCTTGACATGCTGTTGCTGTAGCTGCCACATATTCTGCCTCTGCTGTAGACAATGCTACAATGGACTGCTTCTTAGAAGCCCATTAAATGGCTCCTGAACCCATGTGAAAAACATAACCGGAAGTGTTTTTTCGGTCATCTATGCTTCCAGCCCAATCACTATCGGTGTAGCCAACTAAATCTGAACTTTCTGAAGAAGTATATAAAATGCCAAATCTTTTTGTACCTTTAACATACCTCAGAATTATTTTCGCTGCTTGCCAATGTGCTTCCTTTGGCCTCTCCATGAATTTGGAAATTAAACTAACAGCAAACATTATATCTGGCCTAGTTGCTGTTAAATACATGAGGCTGCCAACTATGCTCTTATATAAGCTAGGATCAAAATCCTTGCTACTGTCCTCTTTGCTGAGTTTTAATCCCATTACTGTGGGAGTGATTGCTGCCTTGCACTCTTGCATATTAAATCTTCCCAACACTTCATCTACATATCTTGCTTGAGAGATAAAAATTTCTTTTTCATTTTGATCTACTTCTATTCCTAAGAAGCATCTCAGCAAACCCATGTCAGTCATTTCAAATTCCTCTTTCATGACTGATTTGAAATTTTCAACGAGGTAGTCATCATTACCTGTAAAAATCACATCATCAACATATAACACAACAATTAAAATCTTACCATCATTTTCTTTGATGTAGATGGTGGGTTCTCCCTCACATTTGTCAAACTCATTTTCCAGTAGATAGTAATCTATCCTACTGTACCACGCTCTTGGCACTTGCTTCAACCCATAAAGAGCTTTCTTTAATCTGCACACTTTGTGCTCGTGGCCTTTCTTCTCATAGCCTAGAGGCTGTTCAATATAGACCTCCTCATTTAACACTCCATTTAGGAATGCTGAATTCACGTCCATTTGGTAAACTTTCCACTTGTTTTGTGCTGCTATGGACAACACTGCTCTCACAGTTTCCATTCTTGCAACCGGTGCAAAAGTTTCCTCATAGTCTCTCCCATACTGCTGCTTGTATCCCTTGACAACCAGCCTTTCCTTGTGTCTTTCAACTTTGCCTTCAGCATTGCACTTGGTCTTATAGACCCATTTGACTCCAATGACTTCTTTACCTTTTGGTAACTCAACCAAATCTCATGTCTTGTTTCTTTCAATGGCATTCATTTCCTCATCCATAGCTTCCATCCATTTCTTATCTTTAATTGCATCTTCGAAATGAATAGGATCATCAACATAACAATACAAGGCAAATAAGGAATTCATTACTTCATCATAAATGTCACTCAAGTTTCTGAACTTCTTACCTCTTTCATTTGGTGTGCAAGTGCTTGAAGATGCACTTGAATTTCCTCCTAGTGGTGTTCTTGGAGAAGCACTTTCATTTCTCCTCAAGGGTGTCGCTTGCTGCCCTTGTGTTGGTGCTGCTGTTTGGGGATGCATTTCAGCCATCTCATCATCATATTCATCATGAGACAAACTGTTCTTAACATTTACTATTTTCTCTATGCTTCCATCCCAAGCTTCCTCCTCAATAAATTGAACATCTCTGCTCACAAAGAACTTCTTGGTAGATGGAATATACAACCTGTAAGCTTTAGATTCCTCACTGTATCCAATGAAGATACATTTCTCCCCTTTGTTGTCCAGCTTCTTCCTTAGCTGATATGGAATGTGTGCATAGGCCACACATCCAAAAACTTTCATGTGGGTGACTCCTTGCTTTCTCCCACTCCATGCTTCTTCAGGCACTTTGTTCATCACAGCTTTTGTAGGACACCTATTCAAGATATATAATGCACAGTTTACAGCTTCAACCCAATAATCATTTGGAAAATGCTTTGCCTTTAACATACTCCTCGCCATATCCATAATGGTCCTATTCTTCCTTTCAGCAACTCCATTTTGCTGTGGGGTGTACCTTGCTGTAAACTGCTTGTGTATTCCATTTTCTCTGCAAAACCGTAGGAATTCCTTGGATATATACTCACCTCCTCTATCTGTTCTTAAAACTTTGATGCACAGCCCACTTTGATTTTCCACAAGTACTTTGAAATTGCGAAATTTTTCAAACACTTCACTTTTGTTCTTCAGGAAATAAACCCAAGTTTTTCTTGTAAAATCATCAATAAATGTTAGAAAATATTGGCTTCCTGCTAAAGATAAATTTTGCATCGGCCGACATAAGTCTGAGTGGACAATCTCTAAGGGTGCCTTTACCCTTATGCTTTTCCCTGAAGGAAAACTTTCTCTGTGTTGCTTCCCCAAAATGCAACCTTCACAAAGGCTGTCAGGTTTCTCTATCAATGGTAATCCTCTTACCATTCCTTTTCTACTCAACAAGTTAAGACCTCCAAAGTTGAGATGTCCAAATCTCAAGTGCCACATCCAATTTTCATCCTTTGGCACACTTTGGAAAGCCTCTTAGGTAACTGCTGCACTTACTTCTTTGTTTTTCAAATCTGCTCTAATTCTAAGAGGGAACATTCTGTTCCTTGTCATCTTCACTTCAGCGATGCATCGTTTGTTGGGTGCTTTATCCATGATGGTGCATACATCATTCTCAAAGAAAACATTGTAACCCTTTTGAACAAGTTGTCCAATACTCAAGAGGTTACATCTCATTCCAGGAACATAATAGACATCTGTTATGGTTTTCCTTTCTCCTTTCTTTGTAAATATCTTAACTTCTCCTTTACCCATAACAGAAATTTTACTATCAGTTCCAAGTGTGACTTGTGACTTCACACTTTGATCTAAAGCAGAAAACAAGTCTATGTTTCTTGTCATATGGTTGCTACAACCAAAATCTAGAAACCATATATCTTCATTGTTTGTTTCAGCCATGTTACAAGCTAACAACACATTATCTTGGCTGATATTTTCTCTAGTGATATTTGCACTAGATCTATTGTTCATATCGTGCTCTTTCTTCCTACATTCATTGGCATAGTGTCCATATTTTTTACAATAATAGCATTGGACATTGGATTTTTCATACCTTTGTCCTTGAGCATGATATTGTCCACTTTGTTGGCTGCTACCTTGGCCTTGGTTCTGATTTGGATTGTTGCCTCTTCCTTGAGCATTTGTTGGACTGTTTCTTCCACCTCTATTTTGGCTTTTGCCTCTTCCTCTCTTGTTTCCTCTGCCTTGACCTCTTCCTCTTCCAAAAGACATTTGGGTCTTGAAGGCTTGCTCTAGAGATGAGTTTTCATTTCTGCTCAACCTCTGCTCATGTGTTATCAGTGATGCATGAAGTTCATCAACTAAAAAGTTTGAAAAATCCTTTGTCTCTTTTATGGTGGTGACAATCACATCAAACTTTGAGGGCAAGATCCTCAATAGTTTCTCCACAATCCTCCTTTCTTCAAGAACTTCTCCATGAGTCCTTATTTGTGTGACCAGATGAATTACATGTATGAAGAATGAGTCAATATTGTCTGACTCCTTCATGCAAAGATTCTCAAAATCTCTCCTCAGCAACTATAGTTTTGTTGTCTTCACTTTCTCCATGCCTTGATAGGCTGTCTTGAGAGTTTTTTGTGCTTCTTTGGATGTCTTGGCTGCTGCTATCCTCGGAAACACACTCTGGTCCACAGCTTGATACAAAAATACAAGGGCTTTTGAATCCTTCTTCCTATTACTCTTCAATAGATATTTCCCTACCTGGGTTAACCTATTAAACTCATTTTCATCTGCTGGTTCTTCAAAACCATCTTCAACAAGCTCCCATAAATCTTGTGAGGCAAACAGGGCTCTCATGGTTATTGCCCAATAGTCATAGTTTTTCCCATTAAATTGTGGGAGTTGAGTATTAAACATACCCATGCTAGTGCTGGTGGTAGCCATTCTTGCTCTCTTTAACTATGCTTTAAAATGCTTGACTGTGTATTAAAATAACTCACTAACTTCAACAACAACACAAAAAAACTTTGAGAAATACCTGAAACCTTTCTTGACTGTCTTCACTCTGCTGAGAAACTGCTGCAGCAAGAAACTCCTTCCTTCAGCTTCTTTGACACCTTCAAAGAGCCTGAACTTGGCTCTGATACCACTGTTGGGAATTTTTCTGGTAAAATTCCAAAAACAAATACACTGAACACAGAGACAATGCTCTGTTTCTCTCCAGGATCTTTAACACAGTGAAGTTATAACTGATTTCAGAGAAGACAAATATTTTCTCACACAAAAAAAAACACTTTGTATTCATTAATAAAACACTGATACAAAATTCATCCTCTTTCACTCAGAGGGATTCACCAAGAACTTTAAAAGAAATTACTTTGTCTCCTTTTGAAATTTTACACTACTGTGTGTAAAATTTGTTTACATTTACTGCTGTAAATAAAAAAAATTCATGTCTCTGTTGGAGAGATCAACACACTACTGTGTGGAAATTACGCATTCACCAAAAAAAAAGTTACATTGCCCTTTTCACTACTATGTGAAAGATTTCATGGTTTTTTTTTTATACGTGCTTCCGTCCTTTTTTTTATTACCTGCTCCCCCTGTGTTTTCTTAACAAAAAAAAAATTTACATACACACTTTCACGCTTTTTACCTATCATCCTCCCGTGAATAAAAAAAACTATAAAATTAAAATCTTTACCAAAACTTACCAACCCACAGTAAATTACATTTACTGTTTTACTGACATTTACTGTTTTACTAATGGTCAAAAGTGAAACTTTTACTCCACGTCAAATTCATTTTGCAGGCATGTACTTCAACCATTATACAATTTGGCTTTGGAAACCCATCGGGTCCGGGCTTCATCGTATAGTGCGCATACATGAAAAGCCATGCTCCATTGGTTTTCCCGATTGCGATACCGATTGCAATATCTGCCGATACCTTCGATGCTCCGATGTTCCAACCTGCCGATATGCCAAAACAATATATTTTAACATATGCTTGCAAAACATTAAAACACGGAAAAGAGGGCCGTTGCGGAACATATAAATGCCTCTTTGTAAGTCCTCCACTGCGACTTCGCCGATGTGATATCGGCGATTGCTCGTCGGCTATGTTTCCAAGTTGCTGCATGGCTCAACCGTTGCGCAGTTGAAATTATATTTTCAACAGTGGAAGCAGTGAGTTGTGGTGTTGCGTAAATAAAAAGAGGCAGCATTGGTTGACCACAGTTGGGAACACAACAGAAGGTTTTGCGATGGTAGTCTCGGTGTTGAGGTGTGCTACAGAGGGACAACAAAAGAGGTGTGTGCTTTGAAGAGGTGCGTTGTAAAAGCTTCAAGGCGAAGTGCTGACAAGGAGATAGAACAATCCCCCATTGTGCGAAGGACGATTGCTATTGTTGAGCAGTGGATTAGTAATCTATTGGATCTGCTCGACGGTGAGAATAGACCTGTGCTAGAGATTAATGAAACGGTTTACCTCTAATTTGTGTGACTGATTGTTGTTGGAAGAGGTGTGGAGGAGCTACCTGAAGAAGTGGCCACCATGTGTGGAGAGCCACATAGAAGGTCACCAGTTTGATTGGAGTACAATGAGTTCAATGAGTGGGATAATGTTTGATGGTTATCTTTTGGATGATCCATTTTTAGAGAGTCCATTTGGAAGTATTTTTGGGCCAGGAAATATTTTTTATTCAGGTAGTTTTTTTGAGTCACAAGAATTATTCAATAAACAGAATGGTTTTATTGATGACCATGAATATCAGGAGGTGCAGTCTATTCCACATGATCTTGCAATCATTAAGAGAAAAACTTGCTTCTCCAGGAACCCAATTGTTAGAAATTTGATTGGATATGCTTCTAAGATGGCTGCGATAGTGGATGATATGACCATGGATGTTGTTCAAAGGTGCCTCATGTTCGAAGATGAGTGAATTTTGGTGGATGATGCTCCATTCAATCAGTGTGTGCCATTTGGTCACATAATTTACAAGGCTCCTTCTAATGGAAAGTGGGGAGAGCATGAATGGGATTACCTTGTTTTCATTATTCGGGATGTTGCCTTGCATCCTAATCTAAAAGGGGTTGTTGATGCTAAGTACGTAAGCAACAATTAGTTGAAGGAGCTCATAATGAAAGCAAGAAAGGTGAAGATGAAATTGCACCAACGAATGAACAAGCATGGACCCTTAGCAAGAAGGAAAAAATGAAAGATCTATTATCAAGTTTTTTTATTTGTTGTTGTAAGCCTAGCTGAGATTGAGACCAACATACACATTAACGTTTACGTTGTGATTAAGGGGAGGTGTGAGAGTATTAATCACGATGTCATCCGTGACTGTTCATGTGAGGACAAACCCTATTCATATGATAGTGATTTTAATGTCAGTTCGATAACATTATAACAAGAGTTGTAAGTCAAAGGACAAATTAGGCACGATCAAATTGTTCTACTTCACTAGATGTTCTTGCTCAGATGGCTTACCATAAAGAAACTATTCTTTATCCATTTAATTTGTTGTGATATATTCTCTCAAAGGTGCCAAAACCAGGCTCTCGCAATTCCTCAAGTTCAACATTTTTTGTTTTTTCATAAAATGAAAGCCAAGACAAGGAGGGAATGTTGAATACCATACTAGTGAATCTTGGAAAAGCACTCACAAAAATTACATAAAAAGTCATTGAATTTCAAAGTACTAAAATATAAATCTTTGGACTTGAAACAGTAACAGTTGTAATCAGTGGCATTAATTCATACATTAATATATTTGATAATCCCAAGTGTGATTCCTTTTAACCTACATCTTTCCATGGTATGTTTTATATGCATAACGCTTGTCATAATTTACATGGAAATCATAGGTTTGATTTGTTTGGAAATCAACAAAGAGGGCATACTCACATGGAAAAGGCATGTAATCTCAATATGTGGATCACTAATAGACATAGAGCTTGATTAAGTTTTCTTTTCTTCTTTGGGATTGTGATTCAAGCTGGATTATATTATTTTCTCACTAAATCCAACATTCATCAGTGAATGGGGCAGGCAGCATTTCCTCATCTACCTGTCATATTATAAATGTGAACCTTCTAGAAATCCATATATTACATTAGTAGTTTCATTATCACCCTTGGTGATAAACCTCACAATATAGTAATTAATAGATGTATTTGCATAGTACTATGAGTATATTACTTCATCATCCAAAGTAAAAGAGATACATGTGAATTTTTGTTGTGGTTGTGTTAATCAACACAATCTGAAGTAATTACAACTGCTGTAAACTTTTCTTACCATTTGTGCTACTTAAATGAGTAGAAAAAATTGTTCATTACAATTTTCTCAGCCTTTGTGCTCCTTAGTCACCCATTTTTGATTGTGTAATTCCATAACTGCTCTTCGCGGTAAAAAATACAACATATACATCGAAATTTCCTTTTGGTATAGTTTGTCTAATGTTAGAGTTAGTTGGCTATCTCATATTGATTTCTATGTTTTTTCAGAGTTAATTATATACATTTGTATTTTTATGCCTTTTATGGTGTTCTTTCATTTTCTCTTAACATAACAATAGTTTTACATTTATCTATTTTTGTTGGGCATCTTGAGGATATTGAATGGCATTGGGATTAGGTTGTAATACCATGCATCATCATCCCAAAAAAAAATCACCTATAATCATCCCACTCACTCTTTGTGGTGTTCATTATTATTTAAACCATTAGCCAAGGTTCCATTCCCAAGGGATTTAGTAGGCATCTATGGGGGCACATGGAGATGAATACCAAGTGCATGTGTTACAAGCCCAAGCCTACTCCTTAATTCTAACTTATTCTTGAAGCTGGGGAAGCAAAGAGCTCAACACCATTGGTCAAAGTTCAATTCCCAAATTCTTTACCAAACAATCATGAAGCGACATAGAGGTAGGAGTTAAACTTAGGGCACATATTTCATATTACATACCCAAGGCCACTCTAATGTTCCCCTTAAGAGGTGTGGAGTGAGAAATTGACACCATCAACCTAGGTTCCATTCCCAAGGGCTTTACCCAACACCTTAGGGCACCTTTTGAACATTTTGGCGAGGGAATCGGGTGCTGGGATATGTAATCAACTTGGGAAGGGATGTTAATATAACTAATTTGATGGATACATTACATCAAATATAACTAAATTATTAAAAATTGCATAGTGGTGTTGGAACTCATTGGACGCTGAGATTGGCACAATCGTGATGTGTTCTATTCTCTAATAGGAGAAGGACAGAACATGCGATGAGCCTAAAGAAGTCCAGCGTGGGGCAGTCCTTGTTGAAGAAATTGGAAGGGCTATAGATTTCAGTGTTTGAAGAAAATAATCTGTTGCTCGTGGAGATAGAGAGTTTTTGTGATAAGTGTATGTCTTGTTATTGTGGTCGTGGAGACCTAGGCTAGTGAATCTCTATGCCATTGTGGAAGCGGTCAGTTGTGGTGTTGCATAAACAAAAAGAGGCAGCATTGGTTGACCACAATTGGCAACACAGTGGAAGGTTTCATGCTGGTTGTTTGGGTGTTGAGGTGTGCTACATAGGGACAACGAAAGAGTTCTGTGCTTGGAAGAGGTGTGTTTTAAAAGCTTCGAGGAAAAGTGCTGACAAGGAGATAGAAAAATCCCCCGCTCTATGGAGGACGACTGATATTGTTGGGACTGGATTAGTAATCCATTGGATCTGCTCGACAGTGAGAAGAGACCTGTGTTATAGATTAATGCAAGGGTTTATCTCTGATTTATGTGATCGATTGTTGTTGGAAGAGGTGTGGAGGAGCTACTTAAAGAAGTGGCCACCATGTGTGGAGAGCCGCATAAAAGGTCACCAGTCTGATTGGAGTACAACGAGTTCAATGAGTGGGATAATGTTTGATAGTGATCTCTTTGATGATCCTTTTTTAGAGAGTCCATTTGGAAGTATTTTTGGGCCAGGTAATATTTTTTATTCAGGTAGTATTTTTTAGTCACAAGAATTATTCAATAAACCGAATGATTTTATTGATGACCATGAATATCAAGAGGTGCAGTCTATTCCACACGATCTTTCAATCATTGTGAGCAGAACTTGCTTCTCCAGGAACCCAATTGTTAGAAATTTGATTGGATCTGCTTTTAAGATGGCTGCTACAGTGAATGATACGATGATGGATGTTGTTCAAAGGCGACTCATGTTTGAGGATGAGTGCATTTTTGTGGATGATGTTCCATTCAATCATTTTGTGCCATTTGGTCACATACTTTACAAGGCTCCTTCAAATGGAAAGTGGGGAGAGCATGAATTGGATTACCTTGTTTTCATTATTCCAGATGTTGCCTTGCATCCTAATCCAGAAGAGGTTGTTGACGCTAAGTACGTAAGTAACGATTAGTTGAAGGAGCTCATAATGAAAGCAAGAAAGGTGAAGATGAAATTGCACTAACGAATGAACAAGTATGGACCCTTTAGCAAGAAGGAAAAAATGAAAGCTCTATTATCAAGTTTTTTTATGTATTGTCGTAAGCCTAGCTGAAATTAAGACCAACATGCACGTTAACATTTAGGTCGTGATTAAGACGAGGTATTAGAATATTAATCACAATGTCGTCCGTGACTATTAATGTAACAACAAACCCTATTCATATAACATCGAGTTTATTGTCATTCGACAGGAATAAGTGAGACATCAATTTCTTTCTTCGATTCATGGATATATACATAATATTGATGGATAGTGAAATAAACAAGCTATGTGAGAGAGTCTTCATATTTATGTGAATCGATTACCACCGTCAAAAAGCCTCACGCATCGAAAAATTTGTGCGAGTGTCATTTTTAAACTACACGGTGGAATTTTAAATTTGATCCATTTTACGCGGGAGTTCATGTGCAACAATCCGATTCTACAAATGAATCAATTTTTCCAACAAACATAATGGCTGTATCCATTTAGCGGAATGTATTGTTAGACGATAATGCTTCCCAGCTCACATGACTGGCGGCCTTTTGCTTTTGCAAAAAGTCAGACACGACATTAGTGGCACGGATCACGTCGTAATTTACACAATTTGGTAAATTGTCATGACCTGGTGTCAATATAGGTGAGCTGACATGGTCGGTGCCACTAACAATGGAAGTTTAGCAGGCACGCGGACATCCAAAGAATAGAATGCCCATGTTGCTTCAGCGAAACGAGCAGGCTTGAAGTGGCCCACATGAAAGCGAACAGGCTTGAAGTGGCCCTCATTTCTCGAAGCCGACCGCGTAGCGCTATCTATATATTATACCCTGCCCTCTGCTTTCGTTCACAATCACTCTCTTCCTTAGTTATCTTCTGCCCACCGAGTGGCACTATCTGTAAGTTATACCGTGCCCTCCACCTTCGTTCACACTTCACAGCCACTCTGTGTCTGAGTTTTCTTCTGGGCATACCTCTTGATTTCATTTTTGGGGAAGGAGCATATCGACTTCTTACAGATTCCGTGACACGAATTTGCACTAGAATCCATCCACAACAGCTACTTTCGGACAATATGGCTGGATTCAATGCACTTCTCTGTTTCATTTTTGTCCTGGGATTGATAAGCTCAGCCTTCCCCGCACGGGCACCGGCACCGTCCCCCATTGCAGCAGCACTCAACGCGTCACCGGTTCAATCCCCACAAGCGCCATCACCAGTATCACCTCCTCCTGCTACTCCGCCGACTGTTTCTTCTTCTGCCTCTGCTCCTACTAAAGTTGCCACCCCACCAAGCTCAGCCTCCTCTCCCACAGCTCAAACTGTAGCTTCTAGCCCCGCGTCTCAAGGTCCGGCCACCGCTACGCCACCGAGCGCCATCAGCGGGGCTGTCGCCACCGCCAGTTTAGAGAAGATGGCTGTCATTGCAGCCACCTTGCTCGGAGGGGCCGCCTTTCTTCTTTAACCTATCCCATGCGTTTTCATATCCATGGATGCAAAGCAGCCATTCAATGTGCTTCAAGGACGAAATGAAGAGTGGTGGATTTGTCAGAGATATATCGTGATGGGATTCATGGATTTCATTTATTGTCACAGCTTTTGTGGTTATTCTTCGAGTGCAATTAGATTACATATTATTTTCCTCTCTTATATTCTTTCCTAAGGCTCGACAGAGTGGATCGACTCCATGTTCATTGGGCATTCCTTATGCCGGATTATGTTTGTTATACATTGTCTAATTTAATTATAATTTTGCATGGATTTACCAACATCGATTTGTTCGAACCAAGTTGTGAACTTTTCACAATGTAAATGTTTGCAAATTTTCAGATTGGACTTCGTATATAGAACTAAAAGCACATTTTAAATACTAGGAAATTTGACATTTGATCAAAATACTTGTTACAAAAAAACTTGAAATAACTCATTCATTTGAGATCGGTTTGAAATTGAATAAATTAATTTCTATTGTATTTGTTATGAAATTTTAAGTTCATTAATTCAATTTTTTTTTATTTTAAAAAATATTGTTTAATAACATTTATTCTAAAAATACATATGTATCCATTGTAACAAATTGTATAAATGGAAGGTATCAATACTTAAGAAAAAAAACCATTTTCTTAAAGACAAAATAGGAACCCTGCACGGTCTTAATCATGCCATCATACCAATAATTATAAAAACCCAGACTCTATTACTATGCAGATATTACTCTTGTTTTTTTGTTCATTCACATGAACAAAAGCTGAACCTAAATTTGTTTTTATTTTTTATTCTATTCTCTACCACCGCTCTCTTTTCCTTTGAGATCTACACTTTTGTTTCATGTGAATAAGTTTGGGTATCTGAATAAGTTAGGTGCAAAATAGTTCAAGCAACATGCATAATTTTAACCATAGAATAGATCAACTTGTCGGATCCATTTACTTTATCATAAGCAAATCGAACTCTACCTGCATATGAAGTCAGAATATCATTACCTTAATAGCCACAAAAAAAAGAAAGGTAACTATTAGAGTAGGTCCAAAAGGCTTAAAACTGAACACTTTTACGGAGGTTTATAGTGATGCACACATGGCTGCCAACAAAGAGATAACAAGGGAAATATAGCTATTAAAAGACATGACAATTAAGAGTACAAAAGAGCCTTTCTAATGGTCCGTTAAGCTACAGGTCACGAGCCTTGAGCCTTTAACTGATAGACCTCATGAGTCAATGATATGGGAACAAGGCCATGAGAATGAGAAAAAGCTAGTCTTAATTGAAATTATCATTTATCAAATGCTTCTGGATGAAATGTCCATGTCAAGAAAATAACCGAAGAAATCTTAGGTGAAAACTCTCTCCTGGAAGATTGTGGCCACTTGGTTGAAAATACTGTACGTATTTCTAATCATGTTATTCCCTCAATTCGATGGACATATCTTTATTTTTTCTGTCTCACCTTTTTCACTGAATTTGTTTGCCCCCAATATTCTGCTACTCATTCTGCTACTCGTGGAGTCAGAGAGCCTGGTTTGTGAATCAAATCGTTACGAGAGCCGGACATATCACCTGGAGAGACGATTTGATCATTTCTTTGATAAGCGTGGGTCTTGTTATTGTGGTCGTGGAGACCTAGACTAGTGAATCTCTATGCCATTGTGGAAGTGGTGAGTTGCGGTGCTACATAAACAAAAAGAGGCAAAGTTGGTTGACCACATTTGGGAACGCAACGGGAGGTTTCATGCTGGTTATCTGATTGTTCAGGTGTGCAGTAGAGGGAAAACGAAAGAGGCGTGTGCTTGGAAGAGGCGTGTTCTAAAAGCTTCAAGGAAAAGTGCTGACAAGGAGATAGAACAATCCTCCTCTGTGTGGAGCACGAATGCTATTGTTGAGTGGTGGATTAGTAGTCCATTGGATCTGCTCGACGGTGAGAAGAGACCTATGTTAGAGATTAATGCAAGGGTTTACCTCTTATTGGTGTGATCGATTGTTGTTGGAAGAGGTGTGGAGGAGTTTCCTGAGGAAGTGGCCACCGTCTATGGAGAGCCATGTGGAGGGTCACTAGTCTGATTGGAGTACAGTGAGTTCAATGAGCGGGATAATGTTTGATAGAGACTTTTTTGAATTTTTTTTTTTAAGGTCCATTTGAAAGTATTTTTATTTTTGGGCTAGGTAATATTTTTTATTTAGTAGTATTTTTGAGTCCCAAGAATCTTTCGATAAACAGAATGATTTTATTGATGACCGTGAATATCAAGAATATGAAGAGGTGCAGTCTATTCCACATGATCTTGCAATCTTTTAGAGCAAAAATGGGGCACCCAATTGTTAGAAATTTGATTGGATCTGCTTCTAATATGGTTGTGACACTGGATGATATGACCATGGATGTTGTTCAAAGGAGACTGTTCGAAGAGGAGTGCATTTTGGTGGATGATGTTCGAAGACGAGTGCATTTTGGTGGATGATGTTCCATTCGATCAGTTTGTGCCACTTGTTCACGTAATTTACAAGGCTCATTCTAATGGAAAGTGGGTAGGGCATGAATGTGATTACCTTGTTTTGATTATTCGGGATGTTGCCTTGCATCTTAATGTGGAAAAAGTTGTTGATGCTAAGTACGTAAACAACCATTAGTTGTAGGAGCTCATAATAAAAGCAAAAAAAATGAAAATAAAATTGAACCAACTAATAAACAAGCATGGACCCTTTAGCAAGAAGAAGAAAATAAAAGATCTATTATTAAGCTTTTTTATTAAGTTTTTTTTAATTTACTATTGTAAACCTAGAAGAGACTAACAACAACCTACACCTTAGCTTTTAGGTCATGATTAAAGAAAAGTGTTAGAGTATTAATCACGACATTGTTCATGACTGTTCATATGAGGACAAACCCTGTTCATATGACAGTGAGTTTAATGTCAATCTAACAGGAGTCGGTAAATTATCAGTTTCAGTGGGCGGAGATCCCTATAGTTTCAGGGAATCATTGTGTTCAAAAATGATTTGAAAAATATGTACTACACATTGACATGAGTTCATGTTATTACACGTGCATTTGAAAATACGCGGTTTGGTGTACGTGCCTTTGAAAACACATTGTGGTGCGAATTTTAAAACTCTAAAGTTCATGTTGAACTATTTAAAACTGTAAACCCGACCTCCCAAGGTCGATAGATGTTTTTTCTTCTTTTTTTTTTTTTTTTTATCTTTTCCGGTTTGGCTTCCATGCTGTCTAATTTTGGGGTTTAAAATTCCATTTTCACGTTTGGATTTATAATCTTCTTATTCTATTGTTCAATGGTTTGTCTCTAAACGAATATTGATCCTTTTCAAGTTAGCTCAACTCTTTTGGTCCTCCTCGAAATGATATTTGCATCAGCTTTGCCAACTCTCCACGGGTAGTGATTTGGTCATGGCATTAATATATTATTTAAAGTAATTGCAATATCTAGATAATAGGCCTATGCATTTATATTGACTTGTGAAGGTAGGCAAGTCTTAAGTCTTTGTGGTCTCATTATAATGCATTCCCTTTATGTATAAATTGATGTTTCAATGAGGTAGAAATGTTAATACATGTAGGAATGAATAGAATTACACAAGTATTTTAGTTTTTTTTATAATTTTTTATAATTTGTAATTAAATGTTAAATAATGAATATAATTTATATTTAAAAACATGTAATTTCATTATTTAATATATAATTTTGATTTTGTAATAAAAACAAAATGCGATAAAAATAATTGTTTTAGCAAGTTTGAATCATTATAATAAGAGTTGTAAGTAACAATAGCTTTTTTCCTCCAAGTCAAAAGACAAATTGAGCATGGTCAAAGTATTCTATTTTCACTGGATGTTCTTGCTCAGGTGACTTGCCATAAAGCAAATATTCTTTATCCATTTGATTTGCCTTGATATATTCTCTCAAAAGTGCCAAAACCAAGCTCTCTCAATTCCTCAAGTTCAATATTTTTTGTTCTCTCATAAAATGAAAGCCAAAAAGAGGAGGGAGGGAATGTTGAATACCATACTAGTGAATCTTAGAAAAGCACTCAAAAAAATTACATAAAAGTTCATTGAATTTCAAAGTACTAAAATATAAATCTTTGGACTTTCTTTATCCATTTGATTTGCCGTGATATATTATCTCAAAGGTGCCAAAACCAAGCTCTCTCAATTCCTCAAGTTCAACATTTTTTGTTGTCTCATAAAATAAAAGCCAAGAAGAGGAGGGAGGGAATGTTGAATACCATACTAGTGAATCTTAGAAAAGCACTCACAAAAATTACATAAAAATTCACTGAATTTCGAAGTACTAAAATATAAATCTTTGGACTTGCAACATTAAGAGTTGTAATCAATGGCATTAATTCATACAATAACATATTTGATAATCCCAAGTGTGATTCCTTTTAACCTAGATCTTTCCATGATATGTTTTATATGCATAATACTTGTCATAATTTACATGGAAATCATAGGTTGGATTTGTTTGGAAATAAAAAATGAGGGCATACTCACATGGAAAAGGCATGTAGTCTCAATCTATGGATCACTAATAGACATAGAGCTTGATTAATTTTGATTTTCTTCTTTGGGATTGTGATTCAAGCTGGATGATATTCTTTTGTCACTAAAGCCAACATTCATCAGTGAATGGGGCATGCAACATTTCCTCATTTGCCTCTCATTTTGTAAATGCGAACCTTCTAGAAGTCCATATTTTACATTAGTATTTTCATTATCACCCTTGTTGATAAACCTCACAATATAGTAATTAATGGATGCATTTGCATAGTACTATGAGTATTACTTCATCATCCAAAGTAAAAGAGATACATGTGAATGTTTGTTCTGGTTGTGTTAATCAACACAATCTGAAGTAATTGCAACTACAGTACACTTTTCTTACCAACTATGCTATTTAAATGAGTAGCAAAATTTGTTCATTACAATTTTCTTAGCCTTTGTGCTCCTTAGTCACCAATTTTTGATTGTGTAATTCCATAACTGCTCTTCTTGATAAAAAGACAATGAATACATCAAAATTTCCTTTTGGTATAGTTTGTCTAATGTTAGAGTTATTTGGTTATCTCATATTGATTTCTATGTTTTTTTCAGAGTTAATTATATATATTTGTATTTTTCTCCCTTTTATGTTGTTCTTTCATTTTCTCTTAACATAACAATGGTTTTACATTTATCTATTTTTGTTGGGCAGCTTGAGGATATTGAATGGAATTGTGATTAGGTTGTAATACCATGCATCATCATCCCCAAAAAATAATCACCTATAATCATCCCATCCACTCTTTGTGGTGTTTATTATTATTTAAACCATTAGCCAAGGTTCCATTCCCAAGGGCTTTACTAAGCATCTATGTGGGCACATGGAGATGAATACCAAGTGCATGTGTTACAAGCTCAAGCCTATGTTAAAATATATAATTTCACCAACCGCGCGGACGGGTCAGCAGTAAACGGAGAAAACCACCACAGGAAATTTAACCCGCCCGGTATCATATCGCACCACCCTTCAACAAAAGGCAGTTTCCGTGCAACGAGCTCCGATGCAATTGGGAGCTGACAACTGTCCAAGCAGTGATGCTGGCCTGACATCAGCACTGACAATCCATCGGAAGGTATCTTTCACCCATCTCACCTCTTCCGATATCGTTCTCAGCCGTCGATTTACTTCCAGTTTTCACCGCCGTCGATTTAAGGAAGCTGCACGATGGTTTAAAGTTCTGTCAGAAAGGTCTTCCGATACACAACCTCCGCCGTGGGATTAAAAGCAGGTTTGTCCATCGTCCGATCAAGGAAAGTACATACGGGCCCGATATAAAATTAATATAGTGTGGTCCATACGTATTGCCCATCCCATATGTTAAATACCTGACATTTATTTTGGTAAGGTTTTAAATTTTTATACGGCAAAGTTAATAGGAAATATGGGCATAGCATGTCGTAAGTTTTTTTATTGTTTTTAATATATGTTTTTTTTAAAAAGGCGTTGACCCCAAATTTTGTCATGTGAAACAAAACAACCGCGGGGATCAAAATGTAATTGTAATATGTTATGTGTGTGTAGTTTTTAGTGAGAGGGGTAGCAAGTAAAAATAGGTGGTCCACAGCACCAGTAAAAAATGGAATGTAATTTCGCAGCAGCGAATGGAGATAGAGTTAAATTTTGTATTGCAGGGAATGCACAGAAGTGCATGAATATTTGTGGTCTGTAATGAAAAAGGATTTTATGCAGCAGGGTAAAGTTTTCTTTGTCTTTGTAATGTAAAAAGTAAAGTTTGCACAGCAGTGGAGGAGGAGAAGTAAATGAAAACCAGTGGGTTGTTTTGCTTTCAAATCCATGAGTTGTTTCACACAGGTGAAAAGGTAAATCTGTAACTCCCTGTAAATTTTGTTTTCACACAGCAGTGAATGTAAATGAGATATTTACACACAGTGGTGTAAAATTTCATAGGAGGCAGAGTAACTTATGTGAAAATGTTTTGGTGAATCCCTCTAAGTGAAAGAGGATGAATATGTAAATGTTTTTGTTTAATGAATGGAAATTTTATGGTGGTGAAATACTTTGTCCTGTGCAAATTGTTTTTAAAAGGACTTCTCTGTGTAAAAGATCTTGGAGCAAAGGAAACAGAGCATAAGCTCTGTGTTTTATATTTTATGGTTTTGGTATTTATCCATCTCAAACATAGAAGCAAAAAAAATTCCCAACAGTGGTATCAGAGCAGGTTTAGGCTCTTTGCAGGAGACAAAGAAGCTGAAGGGAGCAGTCTTTTGGTTGCAGCAGTCAGTGGTTTTTAAATACACAGTCAAGGATTTAAGAGCATAGCTGAGAATGCAAGGAATGGCTAGCACAAGCACTAGCATGGGTTTGTTTAACCCTCAATTCCCACAGTTCAATGGGAAGGATTATGACTACTGGGCAATAACCATGAAAGCCTTGTTTGCATGTCAAGATTTATGGGAAATAGTTGTAGATGGTTTTGATGAACCAGCAAATGAGACTGAGTTTAACAGATTAACTCAGGGAGAGAAAGACCTATTGAAGAGCAATAGGAAGAAGGATGCAAAAGCCATTGTATTCTTGTATCAAGCATTAGAAAAGAGTGTGTTTCCAAGGATAGCAGGAGCTAAGACATCCAAGGAAGTATGGCAAACTCTCAAGACAGCCTACCAAGGCATGGAGAAAGTGAGGACAGCAAAACTACAGCTGCTGAGGAGATATTTTGAGAATCTCAACATGAAGGAGTCAGACAATATTGACTCATTCTTCACACATGTAATTGGTCTAGTCACACAGATGAGGACTCATGGAGAAACCATTGAAGATAGGAGGATTGTGGAGAAAATATTGAGGGTCTTACCCTCAAAGTTTGATGCTATAGTCACCACCATTGAAGAGACCAAGGATCTCTCAAACTTTTCAGTTGATGAGCTGCATGCATCACTGATAACACATGAGCAGAGATTGAGTAGGAATCAGAACTAATCTCTAGAGCAAGCTTTCAAGACCCAGATGTCCTTTGGAAGAGGAAGAGGTCAAGGCAAAGGAAACAAGAGAGGAAGAGGCAGAAGCCAGAACAGAGGTGGAAGGAACAGCCCAGCAAATGCTCAAGGAAGAGCAGCAATCCAAATCAGAACCAAGGCCAAGGCAGCAGCCAGCAAAGAGAACAACATCATGCTCAAGGACAAAGGTATGAAAAATCCAATGTCCAATGCTATTATTGTAAAAAATATGGGCATAATGCCAGTGATTGTAGGAAGAAGCAGCATGATATGAGTAATAGACAAAATGCAAATGTTACTAGAGAGAACATCAGCCAAACTAATGTGTTGTTAGCTTGTAACATGGCTGAAACAAATAGTGAAGACATATGGTTTTAGACTCAGGTTGCAGCAACCATATGACAGGAAATATAGCTCTCTTTTCAGCCCTAGATAAAAATATGAAATCAGAGGTCACACTAGGAACTGATAGCAAAGTGTCTGTTATGGGAAAAGGGGAGGTAAAAATATTTACAAAGCAAGGAGAAAGGAAAACCATAGCAGATGTGTATTATGTCCCAGGAATGAGATGTAACCTCTTGAGTATTGGACAGCTTGTCCAAAAGGGTTACAATGTTTACTTTGTGAATGATGTGTGTACCATCATGGATATACCACCCAACAAACAATGCATTGCTGAAGTGAAGATGACAAGGAATAGGATGTTCCCTCTCAGGATCAGGGTAGATTTGAGGAACAAAAATGTAATTGCAGCAGTGACCCAAGAGGTTTTCCAAAGCGTGCCAAAGGATGAGAATTGGTTGTAGCACTTGAGATTTGGACATCTCAATTTTGGAGGTCTAAATTTGTTGAGCAGAAAAAGAATGGTGAAAGGATTGCCATTGATAGAGAAACCGGACAGCTTATGTGAAGGTTGCATTTTGGGAAAACAACATAGAGAAAGTTTTCCATCAGGTAAAAGCATAAGGGCAAAGGCACCCTTAGAGATCATCCACTCAGATTTATGTGGACTGATGCAAGCAGCATCATTAGCAGGTAACCAATATTTCCTAACTTTTATTGATGATTTTACAAGAAAGACTTGGATTTACTTTCTTAAAAACAAAAGTGAAATGTTTGAGAAGTTCAGAAATTTCAAGGCACTTGTGGAGAACCAAAGCGGGCTGCATATTAAAGTTCTCAGAACTGATAGAGGAGGAGAGTATATCTCCAAGGAATTTCTAAGATTTTGCAGAGAAAATGGAATTCATAAACAATTTACAGCAAGGTACACCCCACAGCAAAATGGAGTTGCTGAAAGGAAGAACAGGACCATCATGGATATGGAGAGAAGCATGTTGAAGGCAAAGCATTTGCCAAATGACTATTGGGCTGAAGCTGTAAATTGTGCAGCATATATTCTGAACAGGTGTCCTACAAAAAGCAGTGATGAATAGAGTGCCGGAAGAAGCATGGAGTGGGAGAAAGCAAGGAGTCACCCACATGAGAGTTTTTGGATGTGTGGCCTATGCACACATTCCAAATCAGCTAAGGAGGAAGTTGGACAGCAAAGGGGAGAAATGTATTTTCATTGGATACAGTGAGGAATCCAAAGCCTACAGGTTGTATATCCCATCCACCAAGAAGTTTTTTATCAGCAGAAATGTTCAATTCATTGAAGAGGAAGCTTGGGATGGAAGCATAGAGAAAACAGTGAATGTTAAAAACTGTTTGTCTCATGATGAAGATGATGAGGAGGTGGCTGAAATGCATCCCCAAATAGCAGCGCCAACACAAGGACAGCAAGGGACACCATTGAGGAAAAATGAAAGTGCTTCTCCAAGCACAC
>APFE030117568.1:0-15238 GCA_000404065.3 Pinus taeda
CCAGGCTGCCATAGAGAACACATCAATCCAGGCCTCACAGATCTTGATCCCAGATCAAGTGGTTGGACCATGCCATCCTAGATAGAGAGTACGGCAATCTCTGATGCATCCATCAGTCTTTGCTAATAGTCTCTAGCTTTTCCACACCTCATTGGCCAAATGAGAGGTACTTCCCATGAGCCCTGAACTCAATGGGTAGGATGCATACGGGGCACAGAAAAGTCCCCAAGAGCTCCCAGAGCTCATCGTCCAACAGGACCCATCTCATAGGGTCTTTCCACGACACCAAGACTCTCACGGAATATTAGGAACTTGACCTTCCCCAAGGGCTTAGTGAGAATATCCGCGACCTGCTCATCAGTTCCTATATGATCGAGCCTTACGGCGCCTCGCTGTACCATATCCCGGATAAAGTGGTACCTGATATCAATATGCTTGGATCGGTCGTGGAACACAGGATTCTCAGTGATACGAATCCCACTCTGATTATCACAGAGTATCACAGTGGTATCTAGCACATGTCCAAACAGCTCACTAAAGAGCTTCCTCAACCAAACTGCTTCACAACAAGCCATACTAGCAGCAATGTATTTGGCCTCCGCAGTGCTCAAAGCCACCGACTTCTGCTTCCTGCTCATCCATGAGATCGAAGCAGAACCAAGATTGAAACAGCATCCAAATGTGCTCTTACGATCCACCACACTGCCAGCCCAATCAGCATCAATATATCCACGGAGTATCACACTCCTGGCAGTGTATCTCAACCCATGGTCTATCGTGCCCCGAAGATATCTCAAAAGATTCTTGGCACCAACCCAGTGAAAATGATGAGGCTCAACCAAATATGAGCTCATCATGTTAACTGCAACACATATGTCCGGACGGAGGTTCTCCAAGAACATCAACGCAAATGAGTTTATGAAACTCAGAGGCATTTCCCAAATCAGGTCTGACATCACTACCATATAACTTCTGAAAGTTAAGATCCTTGAGGTAGTCACAGGCTTGCAGCTTATCTTTCCATATTCAGAATCCAACTCCCTCTATCTCCTATAAATGAGAGGGTCTGCACCTATCAGACATAGGTGCCGGTATGAGAGGTTTATCATCCACAACCTTCGAGTAATGGTTTGGATCGGTTTCACTCCTAGTGAGTCTCAGCTGCATTAGACAGCTATCAATCCTCTCATACTACGCCAGAGGTGTTTTGCTTCAAGCCATAGAGGGCTTTCTTCCACCTGTATACATGAGATTCCCGATCATGAGTATTAAACTCCTCAGGTTGTTCCAAGCCTGTGGACCTGCTGCATGAGGGGAATGGTCCCCTTCGGTACATTTTAGACAAGTACCTGCATGCTCCTTTTTGAATTCAGGCATTCTAGTCACCATCTGACTCACAGACCTCCGGTGCTGAGTCAATGGACATGGTCCCCAGTGGACTTCCTGCAACTTGATACAACCCAGAACTCAAAACATCTTTGCAAGATATATTTTCAAACACGTACCTTTCCATCGATAAGTGCCATCTTGTAAGTTGTAACCTTTGACTTCCATTTCCGAGGTGGACATCAGGTTCTTCTTGCGATCAGGTACATAAAAGAGATTCAGGGGTTTCTTGCTTTTGTGGAGGAGTCTACCACTTCCTTGATGACCTGCATTACCAGTCATTCCTTTAATCATTGAAGATGTCCCAGGAATGATTGTTATCTTCACCAAGAGATGTGTCCCTGCCATTTGGACACTCCTTTGCATAATGGCCGAACTTATTTCAACAAGGCATCTGCCTTTCCTTCCACCCTTAGAACCGAACTTCCCAATGAAGGGATCATTAGATGGGCCATCAGAAACTTCCGTTGTGCCATTCTGATAACATTCTCTGCTTTGACTTCACCCTAGGTGAATTATGAGGAACCCATTGATCCTTCTGTCTTGTCCCAACTGTCTTTGGTGATTGCTCTTTCACTCTTGCTTGGGCATTGTCTTCACCTCAGCTCTGATACCATATCAAGTTTAGGTATGTTCTATGCTAGAGCAATTTATTTAAATTTTCACAGTTAGCAATCACATCAGCATTAAGATAAACTGCAGATAGAACATAAATATAAATCGCAGAAGACAAGCCAACGCAAGAGGACACAAGATATGGCGCAAGCCAGGGACAAACCCCACAATGTGTGGGGAAACCCTTTGATCAAATCTTCTTTTATCTTCAAAGTTCAGCAGAGAAAGAGAGAGAGAGTACATTTACAGTAGAAGTCAACACTTTGACTTATCTAGATCTAGCATAGATCATTTCATATAACGATGAGATCAGTTGAAGACATTCTGCTTCAACTGATTCTCCAAGGTGATGGCTTCACTTATCCATTTCGTCCATTTACACCTTATCGTGGACCACCATCTCATCTGCTTTCATCATCATGCTGTCAATGCCCATTATGCTGCATCATACATCATCATGCAGTCTCATTGATGTTGCCTCATACATCAGCTGCCCTTGCATCATGTTGTTCATTGCTGCTACAGGTATGCCACCAATGTATCACTGCTGTACTACTGCATCACTGATATTTTCAGTACAGCTACCATTATTGCTGCACCATGACTGTCCCTACATCATGCTGTCCATGATCTGCATCATGCTGCTCATGCTCTTCATGTTACGCTGTACCCAAATATCACTGAGTTGATCTCAACATCATGGATTTCCACCCATCTAATGTGTACTCAATGACTGGTTTACTGACAGTCATTTCATTATATCAACAAGGTCTGCAATGAGGTCTACAGCATGATGACCATCTCTGATATCCTTATCATTACTGCAACAATGATTATTAGATTGTAGTAGCTTGGGTCCTTATAAATAGGCATGTGATCGATAGAATAGATCCATGATATGGTCATCCTTATACCAAGTATTCTACAGGCATACCACAATAGCATATAGTCATACCTTATCCATGTAATACGAAGACTGTCATACTGGACTGTGTCTTCATTCCAGCGTGGACAGTGTACAAGTGCTTCAAGCTGTGCGTATATATATATGTATATATATAAGCTGTGTGAAGACTGCGTTTAGGCTGCTACAGGCAGCGTATTAGGGCCTCCGTATTAGCTGTGTATAGAACCTCCTCTTAGCTGCGTATTAGGCTCCAGTTGCTGCGGAATAGGATCACTGTTTAGCTGTGAATAAGGGCTCAACAGACTGCGGATTTAGGGCACCTTAGGACAGCGTATTAGGGCCTCTTTGAATAGCGAATAAGGGTCACCCTTAACTGCGGATTTAGGGCATCTCTGGACCTGCGGTTATTGCGGCTCCTGCGGTTAGGGCATCACCCTTGGGCCAGCGTATCTTTTGGTTCTCTCCTTCCAAAAACCCAGACGTGGAGAGGAGATCACCTCAAGGATACTTGTTCAAAATGACTTCAAATCCTCACCAATTTATACTAAAACATGGATAATGAATAGACACGTCGGTTGGGCTTCTAGAGCCTACATAAGCGCTGGTCGGTTTGATAATAATTATATAAACAAAATAAATTCATATCTCCATAAAAACTTATCGGAATCAGATGATCTTTGGATCAATCCTACACCTCTCGACGAGAGGGATCCAATAAAAATATCAGCTGCCATAAATAAGCTGATCCACATGGAGTTTGGCCCTAGTTGCCAATTTAACACATCTCTTACACAACATTTTATCACTGTCCCTGTACTCCACGTTCAATGATCTTGGAGGACCTCTACAATGAACCTCACATGCTTTCCCATCATGAAGAAACTCCCATTATGTCCCTCTTCATGAGCAAAACAATTCCCTTTTGTACCATTTCCTAAAAATCTTCTGTTTTTCCCAGTTTACAAGATCAGCGTTGATGACCCGTGTCCTCCTCACATCGGTATGTAGGGTTACAACTATCCCTAGCACTGACTAAAGCGACTGATACTTTTCCCATTCACAACAATCCTCTTTTGGAATTTTTTTTAAATAAGGAGTTGAAGCTTCCAGCTCTAGAAGCTTCGTAATGGAAGCATAGTAAATGGTTATGCCAGATGGAGTCAAGAAGGTCAGTTTGGTCTCCTTTCCCTTATTAGGATGGAACTACCTCAAGAGATAAGACCTTCTCCCATGAGAAGAGGAACCATCTCCCTTCCATCCATGCTATATAAACCTCCCTTCTTCCCAAGCACAAGCTAGTTCTAATTATGCTCTGGTTGAGATTTTGATTTTGGAGTAATCAACAAGTTATTCATAGTTGTATCTCTCTAGTTGTGTGTGAGGGCTAAGTGTGAATTTGGTTTAGTGTAAAGACTAAATGGAAAAACCTTAAGACTACCATTGTTGAGGCCATCATAATGCTAAGAGAAGTGTCCGGGAACCCAGATTTGTCGGAGGAGAACAACAACATCAAGACAATAGTTGTAATCTCTTCTTGATTTAATATAGATGAAATTATCGATAGATCTTCTACATAAAATGTCATCTCGAATGTTTATGTATTAATGTTTCTTGACTTGTTAAGTAGGTTGAATACAATTTTTATAGTATCACAATTGTTGTTTGCTATTGTTTACTTGTTCCAAGTACTCAGAGAAGGAAATGGAATATAGTTGGAGCAAGGAAGCAAGGTCATCACCAAATGGGATAAGTGTACTAAGACGTAGGCCCTCTTAGTTGGTTCTAACCTATGGAAATCTTCCATAGAAACTATTGTTTGTGGCTAGACCCGCTCTCTGGCTAGCGGAATTGTTTGTGTCCACACTTAGAATTTTACTTCACCACACCTACTCTAAGAATTAGCTACTATGCTCTCATTCTTGTAATTTTTTTTTTTATAGTTAATTGTCAACAATATATTTAGTCCCTCATTATATAAACACTATTATTCATACAACTGTACCCATATTATTATCAATTGAATGACACCAAAAGTCGATCCATGATGTGGAATTTTAGGTTCATCAATAAGACTTGTATGTTAGATCAACCCTTAAACATAATTCACAATTTGGAGAAAGGAATTAATCATAGTATGAAATCATTAAAACACTTTCATAACCCCACACAAGAATTAATGGAACATTGATCTGAGTCGACTGTGACTAGCATGCCTATGAATCATGATCATAGTTCTACATGAATAGACAAAGTGTTGCTGACAACCTTTATTCAATATGCATAACTAGATGGACCAGCCTCATTGGATGCAATTCTTATGACATGTGTGGCATAGATAACCTGAACCATCGGTTATATAGTTAGAAGCATTATCCCCTAAATGTTTCACATGCACCAATATTTCATGCCAATAGGTATCTCAAACATTAATATATATGACCATATCATAAAGATGACCTCATAGAAGTATTAATGAAATCATTAACATAAATACACTACCTTTATCATTGTCCAAATCCTACAACATAGTCAAAAGAATACTAACATATATCTTATGCACAACAAGACTTAGCAGATGCAATCACTACAAAATCCATAACATGGATAATTTTAACCTTATTTTATATAGTTCAGCCTTAACCATAGTTAAGAAATTTGCATAGCGGCTCAAGCACAACTATTTACTACCATAACAAAGGATAGGATAACACCAATACTGCATAAGTTCCACCTATTATGTTTCCTTAATAAAATTAAATATAATTACACTGTTGTGCCATAATTCTCACATGCATCCATAAAATCATCTCATAAATGTCATTAGCACAAGTAAATCGACTCATGTATGATAGTCACATGCAATTGATTTGAACATTCTCATAACGAGGAAAAGTCAAGAAAATTATCTCATATGCTAAAATAATTTACAACATAGAGGGTAAGAAATCAACATAGAGAACATCCCACACAAGTGAATCCAACTAGATCAGAAGAGAACACCACTTGGAAAAAGGAGCACCACCACCCAACCTAGAACTCACTCTTCAGTTCACCCCCGAGCCGAGCTTCTTACCATGGATCAACTGCATCTGATTGATCTATGCAATGGGTATTTAATACCCTCTTTCATTATATGGTTTCCATTAGCAGCATCACGCTTTTATGGAATTTTTTATCCATTTCCCTTGGCTTATCTCATAAAAGTTTTCCTTTCTCTCCTAGAAGGCTTTTCCTCATAAAATATTTTCCTTCTCTCCCGCACAACTTTTATGTTTTTCTTGATGGATATTTATCTCCAATCCATCTAGCTTATCTACAATTAAATTTATAAGCTTTATCATGAAAGATTTATCCTATCCCATTCCCTAATGGGATTTGGAAAGAATCTCATCTCTTGGTGTCTCGCTTTTCCAAGTGATTAATTAATTTATTTATTTCATAAAGTATTTACTTTTAATATTACACATCAAGCCTAGCTTCTCTCATCTTATGTTTGCAAAGTTTGGCACACGAGGGAGGGGTGTTACATACTCCCCAATTAAAGTTACACCGTCCTCAGTGTATTATTGCATCTTACTATCTTATTCCTTGTTCACAAGTAGTTGTATTCTGAATCCACAACTTCTATGGCCTTGCCATCTAATGAAAATGTTCTGATTTCTCTCTCTCTCTCTGTGTTATAGCTCTGATACCACTTTTTATAAATCTAATATGAAAATATAAGATGATGCAAATATACCCAGAAATAATAAGATAGAAATAGATAGAAATACTTCTTTATTGATATCAAAACCCTTAAGGTAGGGCAACACCATACATTCACTCCTTAAGGAAGGAGAACACTCCACAAGCCATATGCATGTTCATACAATAATCCTTGACATATCTCCATGTGGAGTCTCTAGCCTCTATATAGGCCTCATACATACAATACCATGGGTCATTACCATGGTTCCTTCATACCATCGAACTAATACGATGGGCCCATTACATTATTACTACATTATTACTAACTACTTGTGGTCCCTTACATGATATGGGTTAACCACCTTATTTATTACTATGGCCCATCCCATTATAACATTATTACCTTAGGTACCTCCCTTTGTACCCCATATTATCCCCCCTAGGTATATAACATTCCACCCCCCTTAGCATGTTTCATCCTCGAAACATGGGAAGAACACAAATAATAAGATCTACTCAAAAGAGTAGTACACTGGTACCATGCACGTGCATCTAGCCATCCAAGAGAAAGGTGAACCCTCGATCTCATTGGTGCTTCACTTGCTTGAGATGGAAGTTGACTATGGTAGCTCTTCTGTGTTAATGTGTAGTAGGTCGATCTTCGCTCCTCTCTATCTGTCTTGCGGAGGTTGTTGTTCTTGTGGCTAATTGGTTGCCATCTGGTTGGTTGTTGCCTTGCAGGGTAATGTGGGTGATGATATGTTGAAGTTTTAACCCACGGTGTCTTTTTCTTTAATTCACCCCTTACTGGAGCCTGATTGTTATGTTGTGGTGCCTGCTATGGTGTGTTATCTTCCAATATTACTTTAACCACAACTCCTGTAACCTTTTCTGCTTCAGCCTCTGTTTGTGTTTGATTGTCGATCATCACTGGCTCATCATCTAATATGTCAGTCCCTAGAAAATCTTCTGCTTCAGCCTCCTTGGAATCTACCTGTTTATTGATGGAAATATCTTGTAATGTAATTTTCTTCTTTTTATACCAGAGCTTCAGGAATTTCTTCTGCATGTTAATATTTATAGTACCCACCGATTCCATCCATGGGTATCCCAAAACAACATCCATATTATTTGTTTCTAAAGTATAAAAATCACCATGCAACACATACTTATCCATAGAAATCTTCAAATCCTTATACACTTGAACATCCTCATCATCCACCTGTGTGTTTTCAATATGTTTTGCTAGAACTTGTAATTTTTTTTCCAAATTAACTTCGATAAAATTTTGCTTGCAACTAGGATTTATAAAAACAATGATCTTCTCTTTCTGAATCAATCCATGAACTTGCAATAAGGAGATACGAGCAGAAAATAACCCTTTAGGTTTCTTGGTTTCCTTCTTTCCTGTGAGCTTATCCACAAGATTAGATTTATGGTCAAAGTGGTCCATAAGAGCTTTTTTGAATGTGTCCCAAGTCAGGGGTCTGCCATAGCCATATTGATGCCATTGCCACCATTGCCATCTTTCATTGTCCAAGTACATTTTTCCCACACTCAGCTGAGTCGCATCATCATAGATGTAATTAAATTTGAAATATTTCTCCATTTGTGCTAGCCATTTGGCTGGATGAAAGCCATCAAATTTATACAAGTCCCTCAAATTCTGATCTAGACCCGCCATCACAAAAAAACAAATTGGCAAAAATTTGAAATGGCCACAATTCCATCAATATTGCTAAGAATCCCTATTATGACCTATTTTTGGAAATGGAACAACCATTCCGCATCTACCCATGTGATAGAAATCTTGATCCAGGCACTGGAATTTCAGATCTGCGTTGAAACTCTCCCACCATCACCAAAATTTCTACAAAAAAGAGCTGATTTTAAATCAACGATATCTCCCTCATCCGGACTCCGATTTGACTGATTTGTTTTTTTTTAATTGGGTATTTTTTCACAAATAATTGAAATTTGCAGTTATATTTTGCAATATTACACCAGGACGTACATATTTGCGCCGCAAACTCACTGCCCTAAAAAATTGTCTACAACACCACTAATTTTTAGATCAGCGATATCTCCTTTATCCAGACTCCGATTTGGCTGTTTTTTTTTTCAAATCAGGTATTTTTTCGCAAAGAATCCAGATCTGCAATTAGATTTTGCTCCAAAAATGTACAGATCTGATCTGCAAACTCGCCGCCCCAGAAATCCTGCAAAAAAAAAAAAACTTCCTCCACTTTTTGCCCAAGAAAGTGCTCTGATACCACTTGTTATAAATCTAATATGAAAATATAAGATGATGCAAATATACCTAGAAATAATAAGGTATAAATAGATAGAAATACTTCTTTATTGATATCAAAACCTTTAAGGTAGGGCAACACGATACATTCACTCCTTAAGGAAGGAGAACACTCAAGGCATATGCATGTTCATACAATAATCCTTGACATCTCTCCATGTGAGTCCCTAGCCTCTATATGGGCCTCATACATACAATACCATGGGTCATTACCATGTTCCTTCATACCATCGAACTAATACCATGGGCCCATTATATTATTACTAACTACTTGTGGTCCCCTACATGATATGGGTTAACCACCTTATTTATTACTATGGCCCATCCCATTTTAATTATCTCCTTGGGTACCCCCCTTTGGTACCACATTCCCCAGGTATATAAAATATATATATATATTATATATATATTATATATCGTAGCACATCAACTCCCCTCGCTACCTGTACATTTTCTTCAATCAATTTTTGAGAGATTTTGAGATGCAACAACTCAACTATGTTTACCATAGTTAATATCATAATTTGATATAAAATACTATTATTTGGGTAGCTACAACTTAAATTTCCCGTCATTTATTTGATTTGAAGAAATGCATGTTCTTCCCCTACATTCTTCCAAGCCTTTGTGTCCTTACCGAGCACTTCCTTCCTGCAGTTTCTCTACATACAATAAGCCAACTAGTACATTTTTCAAATCAATATGTACAAAATATCATAACAATTTAGCTCACACATAACCATCATAATCATATGTTCTCATCAAAATAATAATCACATGTATACAAAATAGAAAATAAATCATTTTTACTTATCCTTGAATCATCTTCTTAGCTTCTTTCTTCTATACATACTCCAAGTCGGTTGCCATGCTAGACAACCACCTAGTGACTTTATGCATACCTGCACATATTGTGTATCACACACACACACATCTATACATGTCATATATTAATATTATACAATACATGTATTCATACTGGTATAATATATACCATTTGTACATAATACCATCTACACCATTGGTACACCATACCAATGTCCATAGCATCACCTGCATGATATATACTTCTTCCACATATTTCTAACCATGTTAGTATTATGCCACAATTCCTTGAATTATTTATATTAGCATTAGGTAAGTGGAACAAACTGTGCTCAATTTATTGCTAGGAGAATAAGGAATTTCATGGACCTGTTCCATTTCTACAATGAGTGAACACTTTAATGTCATAGTATTCAAGTGCTTTTATTTAGAAAATCATTTTCCTATTTCATGTGGTTGCAACACAATATCTAATAAATTGTATCATAAAAGTATTTATGCATATTATAACTTATCATACCCATAACTTTTAGTTTTGGGATTAAATCTGTCACCTATACAAGGTTTTAACAAAAATGGAATATACCTTCCACTTAATCATAAACAGACTATTAACTATGATACTCGGTCTATCATAGATATTTGAAGTCTAATAACCATCTTAGCTTGTCTTTAAAAAAGAACAAATTTGGTGGGTACTTAACAAATATTTAAACAATTCATGTCGTATGATTTACTATTTCTCTTTTTGCACTTCTTCCAACACCTAGTTGGCCATGATGAATTTAGTGTAGCTCTAAACTACATTGAATAAATAGTATGCACCTACATACATCTCCCATATAGGAGTTATAAGTCAAAACTATAATATTCACAACTTCATACCCTTTAATTTTTTTTGTGAGGGTGTGACCCCAAGGTATTTACATGTTAACACCTCCTTTTAACATTAAATCATCCTTAAGACCAAGAGATCAATTATCCTCTCTTATCTTACCTGATGCATGTGTTATTTTACTACTAGCATTAGATCTTTATATCATCATCAGTGGTAATTATGCAAAACATTTTTTCTTTAACAAATATTTTCTTACTAATTCAGAGTCATATTCTGAATCTACTGTATAAAAGCAGGGTGCTTGAAATTTTCTAATGCACTAAGAACCACCATAGATACTTTGTTTATATAGAGTAGAAGCACACAATTAATTTTACTCTCATTACTTCTCACAAGAAGTACATTTGTTAGATCTCCATTCATTTTACATATTGGAAATGTTCATGTCTGTCTGATGTTACCCTCGGAACCCCATGTATATCTACACATAAATGCACATTAAGGTACATCTTAAATTGAAAATTTTTCTACACTTGAATTTTCACCCATTAATATTTGATTGAACCATTAGGAAAGTTCTCTTAAGCTTAACATTTTCTTTCTACTATCAACCGAGAAGCTCAAGGAATTTCTTCTAGATTTCCATTATATATGTACACTAGATGTACTTTTGGTGTCAATCCACTGACCTTCTTATCATATCATTATTAATGTATGATGTTATTTTTAATATGTTATGAAAACAACTCAAGAAAAGATAGAAAAGATAGATCAACGACTTAGAATTCAGCCTCTTCGAGGGGGCAACCTCCTTTACATTACATAAATGAACAATTCTTGGATGATTCAAATGAAAAGACCTCCTCTCTATATATAGGAGTCTAAGGGCCATAACATAATCAGAGCCTACATAACAATAATAATGCAAGGGCACAATAATAATAATAGTGGGCTTCTATGGGGCTCAATAGTAACAATATGGGTGCTAAATGGGTACATCAATATAATAAGTGGGTTGTACTAATAACAATAAGGGGTTACTCTAGTAGTATAGGGGCCTAACACACGCACATACCTCAGAATATGCCTCGCTGCTCCCCAGTGTACCTTCTTCGACTCTATCATAAACTGACTGAGGGTATTGACTGCAAAGCAAATATATGGCCTAGTGTTGACCAAATACATGAGAGACCCAATAAGTTGTCTATACAAGGTGGGGCTGACATCTTTGTCATCTGATGCATCTATCTTCTTCTAGTTGGGGATCATGGGTGTAGACATGGGTCTACAATCCTACATTCTAAACTTTTTCAAAATATCTGTAGTGTATCTTCCTTGCACAAGGAAGATCTCCCCATCCTTCTTCCACACTTCCAATCCTAGGAAATTGTGCATTTGCTTCCAAGTTCCTCTTGTGGTCCTCTATGAGCCTTGATGATCCTGTCAAGAAGAGAGCATCCACATACAATACTAGGATGAGTGGCTCACCCTCTAACATTAAATAGAAAAGGTTAGGATCTACATCACTCTTGATGAATCCTATATGTTGCAAGTAGTTGTCAATCCAACCATACCACGCCCTGGGAGCCTGCTTGAGTCTGTATAAATCTTTCTTAACAAAGTTACCGATCAAATGAGAACTATTACCTCAAAACATGAACTCTAGCCAAAAAGCCCAAAAAAAACATGAAAAAACAACCCGAAAATGAAAAGTGTTGATTCCGCATCACCACTTTTTCTTTTCAGGGTAAATTTTCAATATTTTTTAAAAATGATAGTAAAAACCATTTTTTTTTGTGCAAAACAAACCCTGAAAATGAAAAGTGTTGATGCTAGAATAAGGTCCTTTTTTTTCCCGAAGTAAATTTTCAACATTTTTTAGAAATGACATTAAAGATAAAATATCAAGACTCCGAAAAACTTTAAAATCCCAACAATTTTCAAGCATCACATTATATATAAAATATCATGTCTCTGAAAAGCCTTGAAATTCGAACAATTTTCACCCATGAAATTAAAGATAAAATACTTATAATTGATTTCAACCATAGCAATAAAGATAAATTATCGTGACTTAGAAAAACCTTAAATTTTTGACAATTTTTCAACAATGGAATTAAAACCAAATATGACAACTACGAAAAACCTTAAATTTTCAATTTATTTCAACTATGACATTATGGAAAAATTATGACTAAAAAAACTTTAAAAGTGAAGACTTGAATGAAAGAGTCAGTAGACCAAGAGTAATATCTTTTTTAAATGTTAAAAGTATAGCTATTTTAAAATCTTAGCCTAAGACAACTTGTCACATTACAACAAAAATTTAAAAATCAACCATCAAATTGACATGCAGTGTAGGCGATCTTGACCTATTACAATGAAATCTTAAAAATCAACCATGAAATTGACACACCGTGGTGGCAGACTTGATCCATTATAACGAAAACTTAAAAATCAATTATCAAATTAACACATAATGGGGTCGGGTTGCTACTCTAGGATCGACACAAACCTTGCAAAATAGATAAATAAATAAAAATTAAAAACACAATAAAACAAAATTAAACGTAAAAATGAACAAACATAAAAAATAATAATAACTAATAAATAAAATATATTAAAATGACAAAACAAATTAAAAGAATAAAAATGACAAAAAAAATCAAACATAAAAAATCATATACAACATATCTTCCAGAGAAAATCACAAAGTAATTTTTTAGGGGGTGTGCCTTTCGAACAACTATGGTTATCATCAAGATTGAGATTTAAAAAAACAAAATAGCCTAAAATTTGTTTAAAAAAAAATTAACACAAATAGATTAAAAAAAAAATGAAAAAAATGAAAAAAAACACAATTTAAAGAAAAAAATTTAAAAATGTAACATTAAAAATAAAGAATACAACTCTATAATTATCGGACAATTATGATCAGCCCTCTCCTAGCCAAGTTATATGGTATTATTTTGGAAATGAAGTTGAGCATATGGCTTGAAAGTGAAGGTAAGTGAGCTAAAGGCCAAGCGGGTTTTAGAAAGCAACACTCAACAACAGACCACCTCGTTACACTTAGGATCATTGTGGAGGAATGCCGCAATGATAAATCCAATCTCTTTTGTTGCTTGGTGGACTTTAGAAAGGCTTTCAATACGGTTCCTAGAAACAACCTTTGGAACATATTACAAGAGCTAAAGGTTCCTTTTGAGTTGAGCGCTGCTGCTATAAAGTTATACGAGAATGTAATTGCCAAGTTAAAGAGCAATGAGGGGTGGTCGAAAGATATTAAGTGTAATATCGGAGTTAAACAAGATTGCCCCTCTCCCCTACCCTATTTGGCATTTACATCGACAAGCTAGAAGGTTGTTTAGAGGAAGCAGGATGTGTTGGCACGATCTTAGCTGGGATAGTCATCATCCTTCTCTATGCTGACGATATTGTTCTTCTCGCAAGGTTCCCATTTGATCTTGATAAACAACTTATACTTCTTAAGGATTTCTGCTCTACCATGGGTATGATTGTTAACACTGACAAAAAAAGAGTTATGATTATCAAATCCAAGAAGGACATTCACGCTAATTTTATGTATGACAATAGTAACTTGGAGGAAGTGCCTTCCTACAAGTACCTAGGAATTGATATTCATCACAAGCTCAACTGGAACTATAGCATTGAGAAAAGGATTAATGGGGGATGGAAAGCTTATTTTGGTCTTGAAAATAATTGTAAAATGGCAAACCTCGTAATGTGGGATAGAAAGAAGTTCATCTTTGAAACTTTAGTCACTCCGGTTATCTTATATGGATGTGAGGTTTGGGGTTGTAGCATCTCTAGAGAATCTTGGAGAAAGATGGAGCAAATCCAGAAGCGTTTATAATGTATAACCTCAAAATTAAAAGCAACATACTCTATCCTATTCTCCTTATAGAAGTGGGTATTTCCCCTATCGAGAGCCTAGCTATGACTAGAATTCTATTGTGCAAGCACAAAATCAATAACATAGGAGACCATAGACTTCCTAAGCTAGCTTTAAATTCTAGCCAAAACCACCTAAGGCTCAAACGAGGTTGGTATAAAGACACCAGCGCCTAGTTAAACCACTGGGAGATTGACGAGAATGTTGCATTGCAAAACATTAATAACATTAAAAATATTGTAACTTCTAAGTTCAAAGAAAAAATGTGGTGTGAGAAAGATTTAGCAGCTAAAAGAAAATTAAGATATTATAAAGAGGTCATCAACCCCACCCTAGAAGATCAAAAGTATATCTCAGTTTTAACTAGCTCAAAGAAGAAAATTAATATAACCAAGATTAGAATGAACTCTCATGAGCTCCATAGTGAAACGAGTCGTTGGACAGTTCCTAAAACACCATGGATGGAAAGGTTTTGCCATCTCTGTGAGAATACGAACATCGAGGATGAAAATCACTTCCTCGTAGAGTGCCCCGTGTACAACCACATTAGATCTCAGTTTCAGAATCTTTGTTGCAATACTGACCTTCCTATCCTTTTATGTTGTCAAAATTACAGTGAGCTCGGGAGGCTTCTCTCCAAGCTTTTTGAGCATAGGAATAAAATCTTAAATCAAACTAAATAATTTGTTTCTTTAGGTCCGGTAGACCAAAGTTTGGTCCTAGTGGACGTTAACCATCATCATATATATATAT
>APFE030117569.1:0-18441 GCA_000404065.3 Pinus taeda
TCATTACTATGTTGCATCTCATCATGCTTTACCAATCATGACTGTACCCATCATTGTACTGCATCATGTATGATGTACCTTTGTTGTCCCAATGTGCTTGTTGCACCATGTTTGCCATCATGTGCTTGTTGCACCTTGCCACCATGTGCTTGTTGCACCTTGCTTAACATATTGTTGTCCCAATGTGCTTACTGCACTATGCTTGCCATGATGTCCCATTGTGTTTGCAGCACCGTGCTTGTTGATGACTATTAATCTTCTCCAAGCTGCCCCAAACAAACCTTGGAAGATTGTGGCTTGCTGAAGGTGAATTCCTCCCTTACTAGGTTGTTGCCTTAGGGCATATGACAGCAAAACAGCCCATGATATTTCTTTGTTGTGATGGTATGGCCTGCGGCCTACCACACAGCCTTGTTGTAGCATATGGCCTCCTCCAAATGTGCCCAAACAGCCAGCGTTTTACACATCTTCTACTCAACCTAGCAGACTATCCTTTCGGCCCTAGTTTCCGCCTTAAGACTCCCAAACTTGGCCTCCTGTAACAGCCCTCTTCCACATTGTTCCTTGACTCTTTCTGTTAGCGGTTAGGGCTTGCATTTGACCTCCTCCTTAACTGCATCTAGGGCATAGTTTGTGGCACTTGTTGAGTTACGGCTAGGGCTAGTGGAGACCTTTTCTAGACAGCGTATAGGTTTCCTTAGATAGCCTATAGAAGGCTTCTCCTAGTAGCACTTGGAGCTGACATCCAACATCCTTCAAACCCTCGTTAGCCTATCTTCCTTATTGCGTCTAGGGCAGCTCCAAGATTCCTCCTTTAGTGTTGCATAGAAGGCACCTTCATGACAACGTATAGGATAGGGCATCCTCTAGGGCAGCGTATCCTCTTTAGGTCCCTCCTCCCGCAAAACCCAAAGACAAGTGGAGAAGAAGAGATCACCAAGAAGATTATTGTCTAAATGACTTGAAGTCCTCCTTTATTTATACTAAAATGTTGAGCACAAGTGGGGTTTATTTGGTTGTGAGCCGACCTTGACAAATTGTCCCATAACACAAATAAATTCATATCTCCGTGAATACTTATCAGAATCGGATGATCTTAAGATCAATCCTACACCTCTCCATGAGAGGGATCCAAGAAAAATATTAGCTTCCATTAATAAGATGACCCACATGGAGTTTGGCCCTAGTTGCCAATTTTAACGTCAACCCATAAAGATCATGTGTCAACCTGCATACACGGGAATCCCTCCCATACACTTCAAAGCCCTGAGGTCTATGTTACCGGATCCGTGGGGCTAGGTGGTTGGATCTGCGGATCCCCAAATCAGATACAGATCCGAATCCACTAGGATCCACACTGTGCACTTTAAGAGTCGCTTTCAAAAATAATGAACCTTTCGTAGTAAATCCAAACCTACAAAATCATATGTTCTATGGCGGTGGCTTGATCGATTTTGCAAATGACGGTGCATTGGTTGGACCAGTTGGGTAACGAAACTCTGTTGGAACATATGTGCGTCAAACGATTATTCAAATGAACATTTAACATATTATTAACATATTATTTAACATTGATAAATGCTTGTCGGAACATATGTGCGTCACGTGATTGTTAGCCTCCAAGCCCCACATAAATTTATTTTGCCCACAAAACACTTAATGTGGATTTTAAATTCCCAGCTCCCAAGTGTTTGGTCTCCGATACTTTATCTTATTAAATTTCTAATCTAATTCACTTTATAAATGAATCTAAATAGTTATGTTCTTTAATTTAATTTATAATAAGTAAAATTATTTTATAAATAGGTGTGTTTATAATAAATGATAATAATCATTTTATATACGAGTTACTGTGCGAGGTGTTTTACGTTAATATATATTAGAACTAGTTTAATTTGTATGAATACTACTTATTATACAGTAAGATAATATATTAGTCTAAGCTTATTAATTGAAAGTATAAATATTTAATAAGTATTGACATTTTACAAATATATATAAACTTGATACTATTTATATTATATTTTTTTTAAAATTATTAAAAAAATATTTAGTATTAATTGTACTGTCATTTCCCTTCTCGCTATATCCAGATCTCTTGACTTTTATATAACTTGCGCCGGATCGGTCGTTTACGTGCCCTTGGTAACTTAGCTCCTGAGTGTTGGCTTCAAGTTAATTTATCATCCTCTTCTATCTCGAATCAGCGCCTCCATGATTAGCAACAAGCAGTTTTCACATTCATCTGATGTATCCTCCACCCCATTTCTGAAGCAATGGACTTAACAACTCTAATGGATGCATATCTAGCAACAAGTGCAAATCTCTCCTCATAATCCACTCCCTCCTTCTAAGAGAACCCTCTCACCACAAACCTCACTTTATACTTCTCAATATTCCCATCGACTGCATGTTTGATCTCATAGATCCATCAAAAAGTGACCACTAACTTTCCCTCTGATCTCAATAGTATATCCCATACATCATTGTTAATGATGGAGCTATACTCCTCTATCATGGCATCCCTAAAGCAAGAACCTCCTTGCACATCCCTATGACCTTCTCTAATCTTGTTAAGAAGAGATCGTTCAAATAAAGTACCAAGATGAGCTGCTCACCCTCAACAATTACATAGAGTACAAGTTGGGATTCGCCTCACTCTTAGTGAAACCCAAACCAAGAAGATATCCATTAATCCTAGTATAACATGCGCACGAAGCCTACGTCAACCCATAAAGAGCCTACGTCAACCTACATACATGGGAATCTCTCCCATACACTTCAAAGCCCTGAAGTTGCTCAATATACACCTCCTCCTCAATCACCCCATTGAGAAAAGCAGTCTTCACATTCATCTGATGTATCCTCCACCCCATTTCTGAAGCAATGGACATAACTACTCTAATGGATGCATATCTAGCGACAAGTGCAAATCTCTCCTCATAATCCACTCCCTCCTAAGAAAACCCTCTCACCACGAACCTCGCTTTATACTCCTCAATACTACCATCGGCTGCATGTTTGATCTCATAGATCTATCAAGAAGTGACCACAGACTTTCCCTTTGATCTCAATAGTATTTCCCATACATCATTGCTCATGATGGAGTTATACTCCTCTATCATGGCATCCCTCCAAAATTGCTCACTTATGGCCTCCTCAAAAGTGGAAGGCTCAAACTCACTAACACTGCTCAACAGTGCCAAATAACTAGAAAATCTAGTAGGTGGTCTATTATGCTTGAAAGTGTTGCTAAGAGCCTCCACATGCTCCTCAGCATCTCTCAAGGTTTGCTCGACCCATCTCGGCCTCCTCATAGTAGAGCTCGAAGGAATATCCAACTCATCCTCCAAATTTGCTATGTGCCTGTTGTTGGTGTTGTTGGTCCCTATTCAGCCTTAGGAGCTTCTTGCTCCCACTCCTCTACCATTGTTGGCTCCTTCTAATGAGATCTCTTAAGGGTCCTACCCTCATAAAATCTAACATCCCGACTCAAGATCATGTTCCTCTATCCTAGAATGTAGACTAGGTAGGCCTTTGAGATCTCACTATAGCCCACAAATATGCCCCCTTCTGACAAGGGCTCCAAATTAGTTCTCTTCTATGTGGGAATGTGGACATAAACTGGACTGTCGAATATGCACAAATGGCTTACATCTGGTTTCACTCGTATAAACAACTCAGGAGTCATGTCCTCCAATCTATTGTGAGGACTACTATTTTACATGTACACAATTGTATAGCATGCCTCCACCCACAAAAACATAGGCAATTCTTGATCATTGATCATTGCACTCAATGCCCTCATTATGGTCTTGTTCTTCCTCTCGGCAACCCCATTTTGTTGAGGGTTGTAAGGTACTATGAGCTTCTTCTTAATTCATGCTTCCCTACAAAAATCCTGAAACTCGTTGGAGATATACTCACCCCCATTATCCATCTCAGCACCCATTTTCTTCCCGGTATGGTTCTCCACAAGAGCTTTGAACTCCTGAAATTGATCGAAGACCTCATCCTTGATCTCCAAGTTTTCCTGGAATAATCATCTATAAATGTTGCTACGTATAAAGACCCTGCGATCGATGTCACAGACATAGGACCACAAATATTTGAGTGCACCAAGCCTAGCACTCCCTTAGACTTGGTCTCGTTGTGAGGATACACAACTTTCTCCTGTGTTCCAAGTGCACACCCTTTACACACTACATCCTACTCCACCCTAATCTCTGGAAAACTAGTAACCATCCTCTGCAACATAGGGAGAGCTCTGTAGTGTAGGTGTCACATCCTCCTATGCCATACCTCTGTCACTCTCACATATGAGAGCATTCACCGACTATCCTCTCAACAAATAGACATCCCTCTCGCTTCTTCCAATCACAAGCTTCTTGTTGAGATCAATCCCTTTCATCCCAACAGTCACTTCACCTCCCATAAAGTTGACCTCTAATCCTCTATATTCTATGGCCGAAACTAAAAAGAATTTTTTCTCCAAACCCAAGACATATAACACCTCGTTCACCTTCATGATGCCATATGAGTCCATTTGAAACTCAATACTCCCAATGCCTTCTACTACATACATGGCATTATCACCAAACTCTACATGTACATTTCTAGGCCCCCTAGTCATGTTGGTGAAGACATCTCGACATACCGTCATGTGAGTAGATGCTCCATTGTCCACAAACCAGACACCTCTCGTGGCGATTCAAGAAAGTCAAGACAATAAGGCAAAGTTTTTCTCAAACTTCTTTTCCATCTCCATTTGCATTGTAGATGTTGTAGCAATCTTTCCGTTGCCCTTCTCTTGTTTGGACACTGACTAGAAAAATGCTTGAAACTTGTGACAAGCAAAGCACTTGACTTTGTTCATGTCCTTTTCCTTCTTGCTCTATGAAGATCCTCCTCCACTTTGGTTCTACTTAACCTTCGCTTTGCCCTTTTTTGCTTGTGTAGCAAGAGCAAGGTCATCTTTTTCCTCAACACCCTTCCATTGTCCTCCGATCAATGAGTTCTCCCAAATCTCCCTTTGGATGAAGTCATCCCACAACCAACTCCAAGCAAGAAGTTGTTGCCTAGCAAGAATCACGTCCACAAAGGCGGTCCAATGCCTAATGCAACCCTTCAAACCAACTTTCATCGACTCCAAATAATTCACAATTTCCACAATAGTTGCAAGCTCATCACGAGCCTGTTGGATCCTCATAGGGTCAGATGTCACGATCTCAAATCTATTCATTTCGATGTTGTTTAATTTCTCCTGCAACACCATTTTTATGTTTTCATTTGAATTCTAATAAATACCGATCAAAGCTACCCACATTTGTCATCTATTATTCTTCCCTGATATGTGAGGAATTGTGTGATCCCTCACACCATCCAAAATTATGCAGCTTACTTTCATTTTTTTGAGTTTATGATCCACTGCAAGGTTTGGACCTGAAGGAACCTGAATGTCTCGGCCCAAAATATCCCACAAACCATTTATCTTCATAATCATGGTAGTTCGCTCTTTCCAAGAACTAAAATTTGAAGCCCCAACCAACCTGTCTTCATATCACAGACTACTCAATGATGCCATCTCCACAAATCAACCATGGCCACAAAACCCAATTGCAAAATTTTAAGAACATAATTTTGTTGCCGTAAAAAGGAAACTTGCTACTGCAAACCCTCGTGACCTCAGATCCCTGTACTCTCCTAGATAGTTCTGATACCATGTTAAATTTTGAATACCAACCTGATTTATTTTATCACAACAATTTATTTATCCCCAACAAAATATTTATTTACTCAAATAAACATTGAATTACCAAAAAAAGTGAAATCACTAGTATTTTTAACTTCTAGAAATAAATATATGCAATGGAAATTAACTCAGAGAGATCAATCACACATTGCAAAAATAATTCACCCACAACAATTCTTCGTCGTCTATTAATCTAGAAAATCTAGGTGTTTGACCCAATTACTCAACCAATAAAATCAACTTGCACCCTCTTTGTGTGCCACTACTGTGCACTAGGGATAACTCACCCTCTAGCAACTCAACCTCCTCTAGATCAAATCGATCTCCCTCCTTTAACTTGACCATTTGATCTCTTCCACCCGACCTCTTCGATTCACCCTCAATCCACTCGCACTTCTCCCTCTTTGCACTCTTTGTCCACTGAGCCACTTACACTTAGAGAAAATCGCTCTCTCTTCTGGATGACTCACTCACTTGAGTTTTATGTGTCTTCACCTCTTCGTTAGGCCTCCTTTGTAATCTTCAGTAAGCCCAAATCCCTAACCCTAATCTCCCTTCTAGAATCATCTTGGAGATCTACTACTGAGATTATTTCTAAGTCACTAGGCCTATGTAGAAGATCTTCTGAAGTTACCATTAGCTTCAACACCCCTGTCCTACTAGCGGTCCAAAAGGTGCCAAAAGAGGCCTGTTTTGGCACCTAATCAATCAAAGCGAGAGGCCACTTTGGGATAGCTTGTTCAGCGAAATAAAAACAATGGCAAATATCATGGGCAGACATGGACTCACATTTTCTGAAACTTCTATATTACAGCATTGCCATGGGGAGAACATGAATTCTGTATGAACCAATTATTTCAGCAGTTTTCAGTGGTTTAAGGAACAGACATTTACTCTAATGCTGTTTGTATGCATGAGCAGCTCTATCCAAGCTGGCAAATACTCGTATCAAATAAGTGTCAAAAGAGGCCTTTTTTGGCACCTAATTGGCCAACTTGGGTGCCCATTTTGGGGAAGCTTGTCCAATGATTTTTTCATTCTAAAGGCAAAGTTCATGGGGAGAGAAGGACCCACATCCTCCGAAAATTCTGGATTACAGTTTTATCATGGGCAGAGCATGAATTCTTCGGTAACCAATGATTTCAGTATTCCTTAGTGGTTTAAGGAACAGGCATCTATTCTAACGCTAGAGAAGGATTATAGCTTGACTCAAAGGATACACTAGGGTTTTGTGCATTTGAGCAGCTCTATGACAGGTTGGAGAAGGTTTTTGATATTGTCAAGTAAAATGTTTAGCTGGATCTGTGAGGCATGCTAGGGATGAACAATACCAGCATGTAATCCCACTGTCTTTCCTGCATTATAGATATTTTGAGGGTAAATTCTTGAAGTAAGTATTTGCAAACAACAACTCACTTGGTGTAAATCATTCAAAACAGTATTTTCAAAAAATAATTGAAACGACTAGTTTTGAGAATCTGCTTTTGGTGCTTAAGTTTGATATGAAAGGCATCAGCAATTTGTTCTGTAAACGTTTTAATGTGGTACTTCCAAACAATAATTCAAAGGACTTGCTTTGGAAATCAGCTTTTGGTGCTTATGTTTGATATGAAAGACAACAGCAGGTTGCTCAGTGTTGCATGTAATGTATCTGAAAGTTCTCGCATAGTGCATATAGACTTACCAGGGACCCAACAAGACGTGTAATTAATATATTTCAATAAACAAGATCAGCTATGTTAAATTTTACAGGGAATAAGACATCAGCAGTTTACTCTGTAATATGTATCTGAAAGTTCCTATGGGCACATAGGCTCACTGGGGACCCAAAAAGATATGTAATCAACATATTACAATAAACAAAGTCCGCTGTTGCTAACGATGTTAAACTCTGAGAATTTGGACCAACTATAATCAATATATTTCAATAAAGCAGTTCAGCTATGTTAAATTTTACAGACAATAAGACATCAGCAGTTTACTCTGTATTGCATATAATGTATCTGAAAGTTCCCATGTGGCACTGAGGCTCACTGGTGACCCAACAAGATATGTAATTAACATATTACAATAAAAAAGGTCCACTGTTGACAACTGTGTTAAACTCTGAGAATTTGGACCAACCCAACTATAATCAATATATTTTAGTAAACAAGGTTAGCTATGTAGATTTTCAGAGAATTTGGTCCCAGATAATCAATATATTTCCTGAACAAGGTTGGCTACATTAGGGTTTCAGAGATTTTGAGGGCAATTTTTGATGCTGTAATTTTTTGGGAATCTTTTGAGAACTCCCTTAAGTCTCTCTCAGAAACAAAGAAACATCCAATTATCAATCATCAAGATGTAGTTTAGCAATGGTGAACTGTCTTCGACATAAGTTTTCAGTTTAAGAACTATGAAACGTCTTGGGGACAAAGCCCTCTCCTAACATACTTTTACGTATAATATACTAAACATGTTTGCGGGAAGTGAAAGAACATACCGCTTTTCGAAGCTTCTTGATCAAAGCCATAGGTTGTCTCTTCAGCCCTCGATGGAACCTTCAGAGCAGGAAAAAAAAAACAAGTCATGGAAGCCCAATGCTCCTCAAATAAATTCATAACACATACTTAATCAGTAATCTTTGCAAATAAGATAACAAAACGTCAGCCAATTCATTAATCATTTCAATGAGAAATATTTGCTATCAAGACAATAACACTCGGGCCATATCATTTTAAGAACAACCATGTCCCAAACCTATATTGTTTGCAAATAACACAATAAAACTACATCCAATTGGTTAATGATTGCCATGAGTAATCTTTGCAAATAACTCTAAAAACTCCAGCTATTTTATTTAAGACCATCCATGTCCCAAACCTACATTGTTGAATATTCCAATTCTTTGTTATTCAACTGACAATCGTAGCCCCAATTTAGCCCCTTATCAAAATTGAACACACAGAACTTTGACGCGAGCAATCAAAGCTCTCAAAATGATTATATAACTAAACCGCTTTTCCCCTTTTAGATGTTTCCCTTTCACCCATTAGAAGCATTACAACTGGTCCCAGACTCCCAAGTAGACGGTCACCACAAACAGCCCCATTGCACGGGCAAAAAGGCTCTCAGAGAGCGTACAATAAACATAAGTACTTCCTTTTAAGGGAAACCGTGAGATAACATTCCATCAAAATTACCTAGGACATGCATCTGATCCTAGTCGATTCTTCGTGTTTAAGAGGATTTGAACGTTTGTGGAGGCCTGGCCTGGCCTCCCACAACCGTGGCAGAACCACGGCCTCATTGAAAAAGCCATTTTAATTCAAAAATAAGGTTTTCTCAATGTCACAAAATAATGTTCAAATTAGTACCTTCGACGAGCACGGGCTGGGAAAAGTTTGCAAATATCATCTGAGGTCATGTCCAGAAGAGCATCGAGGTCGACCCCGCGGTACGAAAACTTCTTAAACGTCCTCCTTTTGGGCTGGGCGGCGGTCACATCTCCATCTACGTCCGCCTGCACATGGCCCAACTACATTTAGATAGATACAATTTCCATTGCATACTAAATCAATATTTTGTTCAAAGATCTAAAGCTCACCATAACAGGAGTCTATGGGATTTGATCGCATATAAAACCCAGCAAAAACATTTAATCTATGGCAAATAATCTATAAATTCATCCTTCCTGGGGCAGGAGATTCAAGCCCACAAACAAATGACATGAACGTGCTTCCAGGCTTACCATGGTTGAAATGGTATCGAAAGACCTTCTCACAGTCAATGAATAAACGCCCCGTCCAGTTCTCGGGAGTTCCTCGATTCAATGAATAGGTTTCAAGATTATAAGGAGTGTACTGATTTCTACTTAGGGTTTCGGAGGGAATGAAGGTTTAAGAGGGGTTTTAGGTTTTCAAAGGTTGTGTTTCTAATCTTTCATATATTTCTGTTTATTTTTATTTCTGGTATATTTTTGTATATTTAAACAATTCTTGTTTAAATATTTTATTTATATATTAAATTTTTATTTGGAGTGTGAGATTCATAATTTAATTTATTTATTAGGGATTAAATTGGTATATAAGAGTTTTTTTTAATTGAGAAATAAGTGTCACTTTTGTTTGATTTTCTAGACTTGCAGGGGTCGAATTCGATGGAAAAATTTGAGGTGAAATCTTGATTTGTGTTATTTAAAATGGTTTTTTTTTACGATATATATGGATTAGTACCCTGAAAAACCCGGGGCACTTTAATTGTGCCCAGGTTACCCATCAAACTTGTGATTTCAATAAATTCATGCCGGATTTTAGATAAATTATACCGGAAAAATCCACCGAAAAAGCTTCCAAAAAATCGCACTAAAGACAACTCCCTCTTTTTTGTTTTTGGAAAATATAATTTTTTCTAAATATAATTTTTTTAAATATAACTTTTTTTAATTTAAAACAAATATCAAATTAAAATATATATTAAAAGTGTTTTGTTGGGCTAGAGTCAGTTTTCTAGGAATTAAGGAAACCGTTAACATGATTTTCCTTGAATAATAGTGATGAGTCAACCTACATTTGTGATTTAGCACTCTGATGGTTGTCTTAGGTTCCCATTATTTAAAAGAAGTATTATTTTGCATATATATATTAATTTTTTATAAAATTTAAATTTAAATCTATTTCTATTGATGAAAAAAATAAGATAAATACACAACATGGATAAATTTTAATTTTTTAATATTTAATTATAAAAATATGCAATTGTTTTATTTTTCTAATGTAGTGTAGCGAGTTAAAGGAAACAGTGGATTGTTGCTAGGCAAGGCTCTCTCACTGCAAGTGGAAACAGATGTTGTAACATCTTATTATGTTATTGGTTATGTTATGTTATCTAAACATTTGACTAGGTAAATTACAGAAAAATAAATTAAAATTAAATTGTAATTAAAAAATAATTCAATAAAATTAAAAAGTTTGATAATTATATATTATGAATTAAAACATTTTGATTCGCTCAAATACATAAGATAAAAATTAAACTTAAAAAAAATAATAATAATAATTAATAAATAAATAAATTATTAATTATTAATAATTAAACCAACCTCCCCAATGGGGGTGAGAATCCCAAAGCACGTGGCAAACTGAGTCCCATGGCTACAAATAATTGGCGTGCAAGTGGAGGATCGGCCTCCCTGTCCTCTCGTTGGAACCGGTGTACTTGGGGGTGTAAAGGCGCTCGTGTGAAACATCTTAATGTCTTGACGAGTGTGGACGAAAAATATCTAAGGAGTGGGATTTTCTATGGCTTTTGTGTTGGCATTCCAGTTTAGTGTTGTGCTCCAGGTTGGTATTTTCCCGCAAATAGAAGCAATGGTGATGGATTTTCAGAGTAGGGTGGTGGCTGTCAAGCTTCCCCTTTGATTCTTGGCAGTGTAAATTTATCATTGTTCTTCTCCAAAGGTGGCACCTCGTGCTTTTCTACAAATGCATAGTGCGGCCTAAGGTGGTTCAGGTAAGTTGGTATTTCTAGTTACGTTGGAATTTAGAAGGTGTTAGTTGTTGGTCCACTAGAGGCTACTGGAGGTGGTATAGTTGGTGGTGTTGTTGGGGGTGTTGGTGGATGTGCGTGGGATACTTTCTCTCAGGCATTTAGACCGATAATTGGTGTGCCTTGTGTCCCAGTGGGTGTTTTCTTGTGCGCTGTGGGGATAGCGGAATTGCCTCCCTGAAAGTTATTTGTGGAGGTATGCTAGTGTGGTCTGCGAGAGGCCCCTTGGGGAGCTTCGTTCAGGGGTGAGACTAACTCATCCATTCTATCTCTATTTTCTCATGCTCTCAGTGCTCTAAAGGGCCAGAAACTTAGAGTGCATAATTGGTGGAGTGGCAGTAGGCGGGTTGTTGTGTGTGGTTGTTTGTGGAGTAGTTTGGGTGACAGGAGGTCTTGGCTTTCAGTGGGGTGGTTTTGGCTATTTATAGTGGGACGCGCCCTGAAGGTTGTCGGTGGCTCCGACACTCTTGAGATGGGTACAAGTAGTGGTGTTGTTGGTCTATTCAACATGCGCTCTCCCCCTCAGTGTGGGCATTCCTCCCTCCCTGCCAAGCCAAGCTCAACGAGGCACGGGGACCAGGACATGCCAATTCAATCTGTGGAGCTAGGAATGGTGGCAGTTGGGACACGTTGGGGTGGAAAGACTGTTGATCATTGTTGGTATATGAGTGTTAGAGCGCATGGGGGTCATGGTTGTAGCGAGCAAGCGACTTGTCGTGGAGGGAGGTCTTAGCAACCTCACCGACATAGTGGTGTGCGACGTGGTGGTAAGGTCAATCGGGGGTTTAGCAGGGGTTCAGCTCCTAGTCCGTAGGTAATTCAACACTGTTGTCTAGAGAATTGTTGCGAACTAATTCAAACTTTGTTGGATCAGGTGGAGTCGGCTAAAAGGATCTGAAGGGAGGAGTTTGTTGAACTAGTGGCCAACCTGGATAGGATGCACTACTTTCAGTGCCAGTTAGAGAGCATGTGGTAGTGACCTGGCGTGGCCAAAACCATCTTTCAAAAGAAGAAAAAAGGTGGAAAAGCTGGAGACATGGATGGCACACTTCGAAGGGCATGTCCAGTGCAACTTCCACCCTCTACCTCCTTTAGGAACAACCCCAGATAACCCAACATCCATCATGTCAGATGACTAGCATGCCCTCAGGCGTTTTCTATGTTTTGTTTGTCTTTTGTTGTCTGTGGCATTCTAGTTTATGGACAATTTCCTTAGTCTCTTTTTTGTATTTTTGTCACATGCTGCAAACAATGGTCAATAAACCTGGTCGGGGTGAGACCACCTATTTTTTGTTACTCCGAACGTACATCTCTTTTGCTAGATGAATAGAATTTCGACTTACAAAAACAAAAACAACCTAAAATAATGTTCCTTCAGTAGTGTATGTGTGGGTGAAGCTGCCACACCTCCCTCTCCATTGTTGGGACAAGGAAGTTCTTCAAAATATTGGGAATGCTCTTGGAAAATATATTGACAAAGCTAAGGTAAGAGAATCTATGTATGATTTTGCTAAAATATGTGTGGAAGTAGATCTATAAAAAGGTTTGCCTTAAGTTGTACAACTTTCTTTAGATGATTGGTCCTTTATTCAGCTTGTAAACTATAATCAAATCCCTTTTAAATGTCATTATCATCATGAATGTGGTCATTTTGCCAAAAAATGTCCTAAGAAAGAAGGAATGCACTACTCAAGAGGAAGAAATTTAATGGAAAACCCAAAGGAAAAGGAAGAATTTGTCTCGTCAGAATTAGCAACATGGTTAAGGGAATGAAACCCATGGCCCTCTCCTCCCCCCATTGGGTAGGAAAGCTACAAACAAGTTGGCAAGGGGAGGGGAAAATAAGAAAAAACACCACTCAAAAAATCCTTTTGCCTCTTTAGACTCAGCAAATGTGGAAATGGAAATCCAATAAATGTTGTTACCTAAGAGAAAAGTGAAAACACGAGCTCGGCAAGAATGTCGTAATTGGAAGAAGTCCCTCCAATCCAAGTAGTGTCGCAGACACAAGATTCAGAGTATTAAGTAGAGTCAGAATCCCAAAAGAAAAGAATAAGCACACATGAAAATCACATGTCCATAGAGGAGAAAACATATTCATAGCCTGATCGAGAGGTAGTTCAAACTAGATCTACAAGGAAATTGGGCATAAAATCTAATAAGGAAGCCAGGCATGAACAACTTGAAAGAGAGAAAGAGAGAGGCACTTAGGGGGTGATAAGTAGTCCAACCTTCAAACTACAAAAAAAATCAAAAGAAAAATGGTCCAACATGCTCCTCAATAGAGGGAGGAGCCAAAGCAAAAAATAAATAATGAATATTATCTCTTGGAAATGCAGGGGGTGGGAAGTGAGCGAATGGAATAAGAGATCAAAAACTTGATAAGGTCGCAAAATCCCACATTCTGCTTCTCCAAGAGTCTAAGCTAGGAGAGGATGAAGCTATCCTGAAATGTCAAAGGATATGGAAAAAAATATAACACTTTGGTAGTGGGCTCTCATAGGGTGTTGAGGGGGATTATCCACCATGTGGTCCTCTTCTTAACTTTTCCTCATCCCTGAAGATAAATATCCTCATTGGATAAACTCCAAATTTGTTCATATCCCAATAGGGAAAATATGTAACATTTTCAATATATATGTGCGTGTGCACACACTCAATAATTATCAAAATAAAGTTCAGTGTTGGGGTTCCTTTCTTGAAAAGTGTTCATTTTAGGTAACAATGGTATGCTCTATGCTTAAGAGCAATTTTACTTCAATTTCTTTATTAACCCAATATCAATATCCAGTTTAACAACATGATAGTAAAATGCAAATAGAACATAAACATAAACAGTAGAAGACAAGAGGATACAACATGTGGCATCAGCTAGGGACAAACCCCAATGTGGGGAAACCCTTAATCAATTCTTCTTATATTCTTCAATAGTTCAGCAGAGAGAGATAATACAATTTACAAATCTGATAATTTATGACAGCAGTAAAAAGCACTAACCAGAAAAGTCAACGCTGGTCAAACAAGGCAGAATTCTTCATCTAATCAGCTTGGTCAAACCCAATCAACTTCGGCCTCCAACAATAAGTCTAATTAGCCCAAAACAGTCTAAAAAATCCCAGTCAAACACTGGTCAACGAAAGTCAACCTAGGGCCAACTCTAGGGCAGTCAACGTCGGTCAAAGGAGAGGTCAGATTGCCTCGATTTTAGTGCCCATATCTACGCCCTACTAGGACAGAGATACCTCACCCAAACTGCAGCCAAAACAAGTCAATGCTTGAGGTTAGCGGAGTCAAATAACCTCCCTGTGGCTCAGTCAACGCAGTCAACAAAATTCATCCTTCTTCCTTTGCACGTGTGAGAGAAAGTTGCCCAGCTATGTGTACCTAATCACAAGAGGAGAGAGAGATGATGAGATGAGATGATGGTGAAAATGAGTTGATGTCTCCTCCTTTTATATGCAACTTTGAGGATGAGTTGGGGGTTTGAATGCTTGTTTTGCTTGTTGGCCGACCTTGACAATTTGTCCATAATATAAATAAATTCATATCTTCATTTGTACATGTCAGAATCAGATGATCTTTAGACCAATCATACACCTCTCTAAGAGAGGAATCCAAGAAAAATATTAGTTGTCATAAATAAGATGAACCATGTGGAGTTTGGCCCTAGTTTCTAATTTTAACACTCCCTCTCAACTAGGGAGAATTCCATCTATTAATCCATCTGCCACTCGATATTATCTCTACCATCAATGCATTGCTCTGCTCTGCTAAACTATGAAGAAGAATAAGAGATCAAGAATGTATCATACCATTCTCCATTGACCCGAAGTTAGTCCCAAATAAAAGAGAGTGTCGCATACCACTCTTATTGACCCGAAGTCAGTTCCAATCAAAAGAGAGTGTCTCATACCACTCTTACTGACCTAAAGTCAATTCCAATTGATCCCAGATCAATATCGGTCATCCTAGCATAGTGAGTACAGTAGTACACGATGTATCCATCGATAGTACTATGGTCCCTATCCTCATTTCCCTACTCATTGGTCAGATGAGAGGTACTTCCCATGAGTCCCAGATTGCATGGGTACGATGTCTCAGCAGGAAAAGGATGAACCACTCATCCTGCCTACATGTCGCCACGGGGTATCACAGGGGAAGGTTGAACCACTCACCCTGTACACAGCAAACCATTAGGGGAAGGTTGAACCACTCACCCTATGGTTGCTCATCGCTCCAAGAAGTACTCCAAGCCCCCTGTAGCTCCCAGAACTCAATGTCCATATCATACAGGACCCTCACAAGGGGGTCTCTCCACAACTCCAAGTCGTTCTTGGAAGGCCAAGAACTTGACTTTCCCCAGGGGCTTTGTCAGAATATCAATGACCTTCTCATCAGTCCCAATGTGATTGAGCCTTATTGCTCCTCTTGTACCATATCCTAGATAAAGTGGTACATGATATATCTATATGCTTGGAGCAATCATGAAACACGGGATTCTCCGATAATCAGATCCCACTCTAGTTGTCACAGAGGATCATAGTGGTATCCAACACATGTCCAAACAGCTCACTGAAGAGCTTCCTCAACCAGAGAGCTTCATAGGAGACCATATTAGCAGCCATGTATTCGGCCTCAGCGGTGCCCAAGGCAACCGATTTCTGCTTCCTGCTCATCCAGGATATCAAAGCAGAACCCAAAGAAAAACAACATCCAGAAGTGCTCTTGCAATCCACCACACTGTCAGCCCAATCAGCATCAGAATAACCATGCATCCTCACATCTCTAGCAATGTATCTCATTTCATGAGTGATTGCGCCCCAAAGATATCTCAGAAGATTCTTGGCACCAATCCAATGTATATGATGAGGCTCAACCATATATTGGCTCAACGTGTTAACTGCAAAACATATGTCCGGACGGGATTTCACCAAGAACATTAGTGCTCCTATGAGTTGACGATACTCATAAGCATTTCCCAATTCAGTTCCAGCAGCACTACCACATAACTTCTTAAACTTAAGTTCCATCGGGGTAGTCACAGGCTTGCAGTCCACCATCCCTAATCTTTCCAATATCTTCACAACATATTTTCCTTGAGATATGAAAATTTCTCCTGGGTTTTGCCAGACCTCCAACCCTAGGAAGTAGTGCATCAGTCCTAGGTCCTTCATTCCAAATTCAAAAGCCAACTCCCTCTTACATTTATGAAAGAGAGGGTCTGCATCTGTCAAGAAGAGGTCATCCACATAAAGTACCAATATGAGAGGTTTATCATTTTCAACCTTAAAGTAAAGGTCCGAATCGGCTTCACCTCTAGTCAATCTTAGCTTCATCATATAGCTATCAATCCTCTCATAGCAAGCCCCAAGGTGCTTGCTTCAAGCCATAGAGAGCTTTCTTCAACCTGCATACATGATATTCATGGTCATGAACCTCAAACCCCTCGAGTTATTCCACGTAGACTTCCTCTTTGATCAAACCATGCAAGAAAGTGGTCTTGACATCCATCTGATGTAGGTTCCATCCTTGCGAGGCAGCAAGGGCTATGATTGAGCGGATGGTGGTGTATCGAGCAACAGGTGCAAATATCTCATCATAATATATACCTTCCTTTTGAGAGAAGCCTCAAGCAACAAAGCGAGCCTTGAACTTTTTTGCACTTACATCAGCTCCATGCTTGATTTTGAAGAGCCATTTAGAGGTAACAATCAATTTGTCCTGGGGTCTAGGAACCACATCCTAGGCATCATTCTTCATGTTAGGCCCCTATACTACTAGTGTAACCCCTTATTGTTATTAGTATAACCCCCTTATTATATTGATGTACCCATGTAGTGCCCATATTGTTACTATTGTGCCCCATAGAAGCCCATTATTATTATTATTGTGCCCTTACATTATTATTGTTATGTCGACTCTGATTATATTATGACCCCTTAGATTCCTATATATAGAAATGAGGTCTTTTTATTTGTATCATCCAAGAACTGTTCATTTGTGTAATGTAAAGGAGGTTTCCCCCTTGAAGAGGCTAATTTCTAAGACGTTCATCTATCTTTTCTATCTTTTTGTGAGCTGGTTTGATAACATTTGGTATCAGAGCTTTGGATTCCAGGGTTTCGTTGCTCCAAACAGGTCATCGTGGAATTTGCGCTATAACTTTTTTTCTATGATGTTTCAGACGCAAAACGAAAAACCCATTTGGGTTGAAATCATTCTGAACCTTGGATCCGAATTTTAGAGCTTTTCGCACTATATTTGCATAGATATGATCTGAGGAAGTTGGTCTTTTTGCAGACTCCTGAATTACATTCCAAACAGGTGACCTGGGGAACATCGTCATAACATTTTTTTTAGCATCAGATTGAAATTTTGTAAGAAGTTATAGAAAGAGGACGAACTGTAGTTTCCTGTGTATATTTTTCAGATCCCAAGGTCAAAACAGTGACATGTGGCGCTTCATACAAGTTCACTCTTCTGAAAAGGTATATAATAAGGACATATTGGGAGATTGTGCATAACTCTTTTTTGGAGAATCCAAATTTGATTAGACTGGTGGCATTAGAAAGAGGACGCAAAGGGCTAATTTAGGTCGCAATTTTAGATCTTGTCTTGCTATATTTTCGAATATATGATCTGAGGAAGTTAGGGTTTTTGCAGACTCCTGAATTACATATTAAACAGGTGACCTTGGGAAAATCATCATAACTTTCTCTATGAGCATCAGATTGAAATTGTGTAAGCAGTTACAGAAAGAGGACACACTGTAGTTTTCTGTGTATATTTTTTAGATCTGAAGGTCAAAACAGTGACACATGGCACTTCTTACAAGTTCACTCTTATGAAAAGGTATATAATCAGGTCATCTTGGGAGATTGTGCATAACTCTTTCTTGGAGAATCCAATTTAAATCATACCGGTGGCATTGGAAAGAGGACGTAGCGGGCTACTGCAGATCGCGATTTTAGAATTAGAAGATCCAAATTTACATAGTTACAGTCGTTTCAAGATCGAGCTCCTAAAATCAAGAAAAGACAAGATGAGGAAGTTTGATGGTAAGGATCCGGTAAATTGGATACTACAGATGGAGAAATATTTTGATCTACATGGTGTACCACTATTACAAAAGGTATGTATTGCATCTTCATATTTAGAAC
>APFE030117569.1:18461-28660 GCA_000404065.3 Pinus taeda
CCCATAGAAGCCCATTATTGTTATTATTGTGCCCTTACATTATTATTGTTATGTCGGCTCTGATTATATTATGACCCTTAGACTCCTATATATAGAAAGGAGGTCTTTTCATTTGTATCATATAAGAATTGTTCATTTGTGTCTTGTAAAGGAGATTGCCCCCTAGAAGAGGCTTATTTCTAAGGCGTTGATCTCTCTTTTCTATCTTTTTGTGAGCTGGTTTCATGACACTTCATAATCTACTAGTATTCTTCATTCATAGCATCCTTCCATACTTGTTGCTTCACGACTTCTTCAAATGATGAAGGCTCATTTTGAATGATAGTGCTCATGACGGTCAGGTATCCTTGATACGTGTTCAACTTCTTGCTTTTACGGAAAGTCCCCCTTGGGCAATATGTCTCTCGGCATCTTCAAGAGTCTCCCTAAGCCATGAGGGTCTCCTCTTGGAGGAGGAGGATCAATAGGATTCATAGGTTCTTCAACATTCGACATCGTTTCATCTTCTTTTGCACCCCTATTTTCCGATGTTAGCTTCTTTGTCCTTCCTTGGGATAGGAAGGTTATTGATATTGTTAAGGGCCATATATTCGTCAAAGGTGACATTATGACTTATCTCAACTTCCCTTTGACCAGCCACATAAATTCTATAACCCTTAGAATTTTCACTGTAGACCATAAAGATTCCTTTCTTCCCCGATGCACCCAATTTGTTTCTTTTCTCTTTCAACACATGAAAATATACGACACTTCCAAAAATGCTAAAATGAGAGACATCAGGTTTCTTACCAATGAACATTTCTTCAAGAGTCTTGGAATCCAATGCTTGATGAGGGCATCGGTTTTGAACATACACAATGGTATTTGCAGCTACAGGCCATAGGATCTTCAGAAGCCCTTGATCATGAAGCATGACACAAACAGCTTCTACAATAATACGATTCTTTCTTTCAACCACACCACTCTGCTCAGGAGTGTATGGTGTTTTAGTCTCCCTCTTAATGCCAACTTCTTTGCAATAATCATGAAATTCATTTGATTTGTACTCATTCCCATTATTAGTCCTCAATATCTTGATTTTCTTCTCGGATTGGTTTTTGATCATGGCTTTGAAGTGTTGAAACCAGGTGAAAACTTCATCCTTCTTCTTCAAGAAGTATATCTAGGTCTTGCGAGAATAATCGTCCGTAAAGGTGAGATAATATGAGTATCCTCCCAAAGGGTTTACGAGCATCATACCAGATATGTCGGAGTGGATCAATTGCAATATATCTGTGGTCTTGTTATTACTTGAGAGGAATGGTCCCCTATAAGTTTTCCTTCGACACATCCTGGACATACACCTTCATGTTCTACTTTGAATTCGGGCATACTTGTCACCATTTGTCTCACATCGGGTAGAGCCTTATAATTAATATGGGCAAACCTCTGGTGCCATAGTTCAGATTGTAGAGATGTGTTGCACGACATGGCTCCCAATGGACTTCCTCCAACTTGATACAAAGTGTCAACCTTGAACCCAAGAGTAAATGCATCTTTAAAATTCCTTTTCCAAGCACATACCTTTCCATCGATGAATGCCACCTTGTATCCTTTGTCTTCCATTGCCGAAATGGACACCATGTTCTGCTTGAGATCAGGTACATATAGTACTTCTTGCAAATGAATAATGTTACCTTGATTCAATTGAAGGGTAAAATTCCCTACTCCCTTTACGGGATAGGTGGCATCGTCTCCAAGGATAATCTCCAAGTTTGTCTCCTTCTCTATCAGATTAGAGAGAGCTTCCTTGTATCCAGTGAAGTGCCTCGAGGCACCACTATTAATTAGGCAATTCCCCAAAGTATTCAGTGGAGAGGTAGTGGAGAGGGACGATATGAGATAGTACTCCTTTTGCTTATTCTTAACAACATTTAATTCTTCATACCTGGAGTTCCTTTTTTTCTTGGAGGGTTGACCATTTCGTTGATGTCTCGAATTCCTTTTTCCTTTGCCATTGTACCTGCCATTCCTTTGATTATTGTGGTTGAATTTTCCCTTGGAATGATTGTGATCATCATCATGCGATGTGTCCCTTCTATTTGGACACTCCCTTGCATAGTGGCCAAACTTATTGCAAACAAAACACCTGCCCTTCCTTCCCCCCTTAGATCCAGGCTTTCCATTGAAATGACCTTTGGACCCTACATTATTTCCCCTTTTGGCATGAGCAGAGAATGTGGCGGGGTTACTTCTATTAGAAGGCATTTCTTGCTCCACCGTTCTTGTTTCTTCTTGAATGCATCTCGACATCAATTCTTCAAACCCTGGAATTCTATCATTATTAAGAATAGTGGTTCTAAATATATACCACTCGGGTGGGAGTCCTCCAAGGGTAGTGATAGTAAGTTCCCTGTAAGTAATGACCTCTCCAATAGAAAGTAGATCATTCTTGATCTCAGTGATCCTTAAGAAGTAGGATTGAATATCCTCTTCCTTTCCCTTCTTAATATCCTTCAACTTATTTTTGAGAAATAAAATTTGATTAGCATCACTAACCTTGAACATGTTGACTAACCTGTCGTAGATCTCCTTGGAGGTTTTCAAATTGGAGATGTAGGCCACCAGATGTTTGTCAATGGAATCTCTGGTAATATTCTTTGCTTTGATTTCAGCCCTATTGTACTTGGCCTTTGCAGCAGTCAGTGCATTTGAAGGAGGCTCAGGGATTTTACCCTTCACATAATCCAACACTTCTTGTTCTTTTAATGTCAAATCAAGAGACATCTTCCATCCATGATAGTCAGATTTTTCTCGGAGCTTATCTTCAGTCAGGAAGTGGGATGAGGAACCCATTGAGCCTTTTGTCCTTGTCCAACTGTCTTTGGTGATTGCTCTTTCACTCTTGCTTAGGCTTTATCTTCACCTCAGCTCTGATACCATGTTAATTTTAGGTAACAATGGTATGTTCTATGCTTAAGAGCAATTTTACTTCAATTTCTTTATTAGCCCAATGTCAATATCCAGTTTATCAACATGATAATAAAATGTAGATAGAACATAAACATAAACAATAGAAGACAAGCCAAGACAAGAGGAGACAAGATGTGGCACCAGCCAGGGACAAACCCTAATGCGGGGAAACCCTTGATCAATTCTTCGTATATTCTTCAATAGTTCAACAAAGAGAGAGATAGTACAATTTACAAATCTAGTAATTTATGACAACAACAAAAGGCCCTAACCAGAAAAGTCAACATTGGTCAAACAGGGAAAAATTCTTCCTCTAATCGGCTCGGTCAAAAATAGTCAAATTCGACCTCCAACAACAAGTCTAATTAGCCCAAAACAGTTCGAAAAAGCCCAATCAAACACTAGTCAACAAAAGTCAACCTGTGATCAGCCCTAGGGAAGTCAACATTGGTCAAATGAGAGGTTAGATTGCCTCGATTTTAGTGCCCAAATCTATGGCCTGCTAGGATAGAGATACCTCACCCAAATGGTAGTCAAAACAGGTCAACGCTTAAGGTCAGCGCAGTCAAACAACCTCCTTGCAGCTCGATCAACATTGGTCAACGCAGTGAACGAAATTCGTCCTTATTCTTTCGCACGTGTGAGAGAAAGTTGCCCAGATATGTGTACCCAATAATAAGAGGAGAGAGAGAGATGATGAGATGAAATGATGGTGAAAATGACTTGATTCCTCCTACTTTTATATGCAACGTTGAGGATGAGTTGGGGGTTTGAATGCTTGTTTTGCTTGTTGGCCGACCTTGAAAATTTGTCCATAATATAAATAGATTCATATCTTCATTTGTACATGTCAGAATTGGATGATCTTTAGATCAGTCCTACACCTTTTAGAGAAAGGAATCCAAGAAAAATATCAGATGTAATAAGTAAGATGACCCATGTGGAGTTTGGCCCTAGTTGCCAATTTTAACAAAAAGTCATAGCATCTTCAGAACTCTAATATTATATTAGGATGGTACTTCATTGTTGTGATACATCACTCAGAGAAGAAAGGGGCAAGTCCAAGCAGAGACCAATTTCAAGGAAATATGGAGGATCTAATTATAGAGCTCGATTTGGTAGACATAAAACCAAAGTTGTCAAAGTACACTTGGAGCAACAAAAGAATAGGCCCATGGCACATAGCTACTAGGTTGGACACATTTTTGGTTGGGAGTGACCTTCTCGATTAGTCATTCACCATCTCCTCCTTCCATCTTGCTTGGGGAGGATTTGATCATTGACCTGTCAAGATGGGCATAAAATGGTTGCCAAAGCATGGTCCTATCCCTTTTAGGTTCAACCCCCTTATGGGCTCCTAAGCCATATTTCATCATCCTAGTAAACAAGGCTTTGTCTAAATGGATAAGGAGATCACCAATATAAATATGGGAACAAAAAATAAAAGGCCTAAAGGAAGAAATGAAGAAACGGGCTTGAGATAGATCCAGCTCCAAATATATATGAAAGTCCAACTCCTACAAAAACAACTTGAAGAAATGCAACAAATTGAGAACTTTTGAGTGTCCAAGGAGCTCGTCATCAAAGAAAAGGAAATGTATGAAAACATGCATAAAAATTGGAGAGGAAGAAGAGTTACCAATACTAAAATCTAAAAGCTTGTGGTTAAAATCCGGGGACATAAATACCAAATTATTTCATAAGCAGACAAAAATGAGGGAATTCATAAATAAGGTCAACCAAGTTCAGGTAAATGGAAATCTCATTTCAAAACCTGACAAAATAAAGGGAAAAGCATTTTGGTTCTATCAAAACCTTTATAGAGAAGACAAAGAGATGGAGCCAAATAGGATTTCAGCCTTCCTGGAGCACATCCTGCAGGTAATCACCCCAGACATCAACGCTAAGCTAATGTTAGTCATAACGATTGAGGAAATTCGGGAAGCAATTTGGTCTTTTGATCCAGATAAAGCTTTAGGCCTTGACAGATTCACCAGATTGTTTTACCGAAATTTTTGGGAAGTGATCAAGTTTGATTTATACAAGATGGTCTCTTTTATCCAAAAATATGGGTAGATGGTAGAAGCTCTTAACTTTTACTTTCTAGCCTTGGTTCCTAAATAGGTAAATCCTTCCTCTTTTGAAGTGGCTTCATAAAATAAGGGCAAATTTTAGATAACATTCTTCTCATTTAGGAAGCCATCCACTCTAGTAAATCTGGAGGGGACAAAGGAATGAAAATTAAACTTGATTTAGCTAATGCCTTTGACAGAGTAAGACACTTCTCCTTATTCTATATTCTCATGAAAATGGGCTTTATTGAATACTTCTTAACTTGGATAAAGGCTTTTATATCCTCTCCTTAGATCACACCTCTAATCAGTGGTAGCTTTGTTGACTTCTTTCGAGCCTCTTATGGCCTCAGACAAGGGTGTTCTCTCTCCCCCATTCTCTTCATTCTGATGGTAGAATCCTTGAGCAAGTGTTTAGAGCAAGATCAAATCACCTCTCAACTTCTGGGAATCAAATATATGGAGGGAATCATAAGTATAAATCATTCCCAATTTGTTGACGATACAATTCTTTTAGATGGAGCTTCATCTACAATGGTTGATGCTTCAAGTCTATCATGGATGACTTTATGGAGGTTTATGGTGGTAAAATCAATGAAGGGAAAAACAATTTACATAGTTGTAACAATAGCAAAGGATTATAACTAGTTGAGAATATTGAGCAAAGGATTGAAATGAAAGGCGATCACGATGGTAGCGGTGAGGGTTTCTACAGGCACCACTCACGCGACTTTCCTATCCTACCTCCTGGGCAACAATGATGCACACAACACGAGATCTGCTTGTTTACACAACAGATCTGCAAACAACACTGTAGTCTCGACCGAACAATCTCTCGTGCTTTTTTCCCATGAACCAGTTAACGATATCCAAATTATTGAACGATCATTGTTTGGATCCACGATAATCACTCCACCCATAAATGCAGTCTCTTTTACATATCCGACAAGGATTTATCAGATCCACTGTCATAGAAGGAAGATCGGCCCTCGATCCGACCAGATATGGAGGTTTGCTTCTCTAGATCGAGTCCTACTATTGGCGCTTTTATTGGATCCATCATCTCGTACAGATCGACTAGAGAAGGAAAGAGTTACACTGCTGAGGAACTTGCCATCATTGTTCTTGTTTCCAACTCCCCCAAGGGTTTGCCCGCGAGATTCGTGAATTTGATCCCTAACCCACAAGGCTCTGTGACTAGACTTAATGATGGTCCCTTTGGATCTGGTAATAGGAAATATACTCTGCTTCCCCACCAAACTGAAAACAAGTAGAAACATGATGCACATAAATCGTTGTGACTGGATATGTTGATGGCCTTTCTGGGTTTGACAATAAGAAATCTCTGTCACCTCCTTTCCAGGCCAAAAACAAGTGGAACGTGGGCGCAACAAATCTCAGACATACCCCCAGGGTAGAAGACTATGTTGATCCAGATCTAGCGATTCAAGCATTTCAAGCAATGGATCGGGCTCTATTGTGACCATATCTATTAGATATAGAGTCATATGCAGCAGATTGACATTTGTCACGGATAGATCCATTCACCACAGATCCAAATCTGATACAATTTTTTATTAGGACATTATAAGGAAGGATTGTTTAGAAGTGGATCTAGAAGGGGAGGTGGATCCAAGAATTAAAGTGCGAAATACAAATTCATCTAGGCATATTAGCAAATATGCAAAGCTTGATTTACTCAAGACAAATTTTGTAGGATAATTGGACACTACAGGATTATGTCATTGCCTCAGATTCGACCATCATCCTCAATCTGAGATCGCTGGGAGGATGCTTTGGAACCAGCTCAAAGGGCACGGGATCTTTTAAAGACGAAGTCAAAGGGAAGGATGAAGCCCAAACCAATCCAAAACCATCTCCAGAACTACCCTATATCGTGGAGCAAAAATACCAGATACTAGCCTTAACAATCTCTCTGCCTGAGGTAAATGAGCTTTATGCACATTTCCATACTAAAGCAGTCATATGTAGATTTAATGGTTTTTGGCCTAAATTAGACGCTCTACACCATTGGATATTTACTACATGGACATCAAATCATGATAGTCATTGATTCTCCATGGGGTTTTTTATTTTCAGATTTGACACAATTAAAGATAAGGAATATGCCCTCAATGAGAGACCATGGTTTTGGGGCAATGCAGACCTCTTCATGATCCCTTGGTACCCAGGATTTGATGCCACCACTATAGTGGTATCTAAAATGCATGTATGGGTCAGGTTACGCAATCTTCCAGTTCATGTATGGCATCACAATGTTTTAGAAGAACTAGTGAATTCTTTAAGAAAATTTCTCAAGATTAACACGGATAGAGTTTCCAGAGACATATTTACTTTTGCTAGAATATGTGTCGGAGTAGACCTTAGTCAAGGTTTACCTGATCACATTATGTTGATCCATAACAATATTTAGTGGACTCAACCACTAGATTACGAAAAATACGATTTTCCATTGTCGTGGATGTCTGCAAATAGGTCACCTACACAGTGCATGCCCACAAGCTAAAAAAGATCCTAAAAGAAATAAGAAACAGTGCCAAAAGCCAAAAGGTTGGAAATGCACTAAGCCCTATGAAGAAACAACAGAAGAAGAAGAGACAATAGAAAATACAATAGACAACAATGTATAGATCTTTCAGAACAACTCACAGAAGGACGAGATAGAGCACAACTCTGCTTTAATTCCGTGACCCAACAACCCACCGCAACAGCATGAGCCGCACTCAACAGGAAAGGAAGTGAGTGGTAGCAAATGAATACATGGATCAGAGGGATCTCATTCTGACAAAAAATATCCAACAAATACAAAAGAGAATCAAATGTATATTGTAACACTCCCAACATTGGTGGTTGCAAAAAGTGGAAAAGAAAAAAGATAGAAAATAATATATCAGTTCATTTTTATGGATTCTGAAAAATCAGGATCTGTTGTTATTGCATATGCTTTTTAGCATCTACAACATGTAATTTTGCTCATTCTAAATAAAATTACGATCTTTCCTAGGGAAAAAACATTAGCAAAGGTCTCAAAAGGAAGCTCCTCCAAATCCTTAAGATATTAAGCAAAGACTCCTGGTCTAAATTCAAATATTTGAGGATACCCATGTCTTAAACCTTCACCCAATCCCTTGTGGAATAATCTGATAGAGAATTTAAATCCAATTTTGAGAAATGGGAGCTCAATGGATCGAACCAACAAGAAGAATAAATCTAATAAAAGTTGTCCTATAATCGCTTCCCATAGAATAATTCTCGGTCCTCCTTGCTCTCCCATATCTGTGAAACATAAAATGACACAGGAAATCAAGAAATTTTTAAGGAAAGGGGGGAATCCAACACAAAAAAAATCCTTTTCATCAACTGTAAAACAATTCATCTCCCTAAAAATATGGGGGATTATGAATAAGAGATCTAATCAACTTAAAGTACATTACCATTGGAGCCAGATTGGTCTAATGTCTATAATAGGAAATTAGCACTGGTGGAAATTGATTTTGCATCACAAATACTTATATGGGAAAGACATTCATGCATACTCCATCCCTTTCCAAACAAGGAAAATTCTCAATTTTGGAGAGTCCTTGAAGCTTCTATATTGTTTATCTTGTCCAAACTTACTTGGATTTTTAGGAATGGAAACCATATCAGCTTAAGCAATGACAACATTATGGGAGGATGACCCTGGGAGTATCTCCTTCCCTTCATCCTCTATTGGAGTGGCTATAGTGACATAATCAATTCTCTTTAGATGATGTCTTGGTTTGGTCTACAAACGACATATGGGAATCTTGGTATGAGGGAAACACTTCGAAAAGGATGAGAAGAACAAACAAAGAAATGGAATCCCTCTTAATTGGTTGTGCCCCAACTTGATTATCGAAGGAGGACTCTCGAGTTAGGGATCTGTTAGGCCCCTATACTACTAGTGTAACCCCTTATTGTTATTAGTACATCTCCCTTATTATATTGATGTACCCATGTAGTCCCCATATTGTTACTATTGTGCCCCATAGAAGCCCACTATTGTTATTATTGTGCCCTTACATTATTATTGTTATGTCGGCTTTGACTATATTATGACCCCTTAGACTCTTATATATAGAAAGGAGGTCTTTTCATTTGTATCATCTAAGAATTGTTCATTTGTGTAATGTAAAGGAGGTTGCCCCCTTGAAGAGGCTGAATTCTAAAGGCGTTCAACTATCTTTTCTATCTTTTTGTGAGCTGGTTTCATAACATTTGGTATCAGAGCTTTGGATTCTAGGGTTTCGCTGCTCCAAATAGGTCATCGTGGCATTTTTGCTATAACTTTTTTTCTATGAAATTTCAGAAGCAAAAAAAAACCCATTTGAGACGAAATCACACTGAACCTCAACTCCGAATTTCAGAGATTTTAGCGCTATATTTGCAGAGATATGATCTGAGGAAGTTGGTCTTTTTGCAGACTCCTGAATTACATTCTAAACAGGTGACCTGGGGAAAATTGTCATAAATTCCTCTCTGAGCATCAGATTGAAATTTCATCAGAAGGTACAAAAATAGGACAGACTGTAGTTTCTTGTATACATTTTTCAGAGCCAAGGGTCAAAACAGTGATACATGGCACGTCATACAAGTTCGCTCTATTGAACTAGTCTATAATCAGGTCACAGTGGGAGATTTGGCATAACTCTTCCCTAGAGAATCCAATTTGGATTAGACTGGTGGCATTGGAAAGGGGACGCAGAGGGCTAATGCAGGTCGCAATTTCAAAACTTAAATTTCTGAAAGTACAGAGTTATAGTCGTTTCAAGATCGAGCTCCTAAAATAAAGAAAAAGCAAGATGAGGAAGTTTGATGGCAAGGATCCGGTATTGGGTAAGTCTGATGGAGCAATATTTTGATCTACATGGTGTACCATTGTTACAAAAGGTATGTATTGCATCTTCATATTTAGAATCGGATCAATTTTTATGGTATAAAGGGCTTTGTTATTGTAAACAACTTGTTACATGGTCAATTTTCACGGAGGAAATGATAGCACATTATGAGGATACAAAGAGCAACACCTTCTTTAGAGCAACACCACAACAATTTGAAAGATTAAAAGGGCTTTGTTACATAGTGGAAAGTAAAATTATGGCAACAAGGAAGTCTACCCCTCACAACTATAAA
>APFE030117570.1:0-20987 GCA_000404065.3 Pinus taeda
ATGGAAGGACAGGATGGAGGCAGTGTTAGATGATAATGGGTTGAAGGAGTTCATAGATGCGGATGTCCCAAAACCTACTGATGCTGCTCAAGTCGAGGATTGGCAAAAGAAGACAGCAAAGTGTTGAAGGATTCTGTTGGAGGGCATGAAGGATCACATTGTGTCCAGCCTCCATGGAAAGGCTTCTCCATACTTGATGTGGAAAGCGTTGATAGATCTATTCCAAAGTAAGAGCGACCAAATGAAGTTGGCGCTCAAGGATAAACTCAGAAACATTAAGTGTGAGAATGGAGAGAGTATGCCCAGGTATCTCAGGAAGTACACCCAATGCCAGGATGAGCTCGGAAGTGTGGGGGTGACTGTCGATGGTGAGGAACTAGTGAGCTTGGCTCTACTTGGTCTTCCGAAGAGTTGGCATTCCTATCAGGACTTTGTCACTGGTCGGGAGAAATTGCCAGGATGGGAGAGACTTTGGTCAGATCTTGTGCAAGAGGAGATCAGGCGGAAAACCAGGGACGAATCTTCATCAAAGGCACCTGATGAAGAAAATTGCTCTTTGGATGCCAAAGAAAAGAAGGGGAAGAACAAGAAAGCTTCTCATTCCGGTGCGAAAGGCAAGAAGCAGGACATGTCCAAGGTGAAGTGCTTTCACTGTCACCAGCACGGACACTATGCCACAAATTGTCAGCAGAAGAAGAAAGATAAGCAAGCTGCTGGATCTGGAGCATGAGAGGCCTTAGCCTCATAGTTTGAGCTGGATTTTTCACTGATCGCATGCTTGGTATCAAGTGTGATTGGATTGGTATGGTTCTTCGATAGTGGTGCGTCTTTTCACATGACAGGAGATCGAGATTTGTTTACTGATCTGAATGACAAAGATCTTGGAGTGCACATCGAGATGGGCGATGATGGTAGATACAGTGTGACCAGTATCGGTACCATTTCCTTTGAGAGGGAGTCTGGTAAACCCTTCAGATTGAAGGAAGTGATGCATGTTCCAGAATTGAAGAAGAATCTTATCTTTGTGGCGATGTTAGGAGACAAGGGATATGAGGTTGTTTTCAGCGAGGGAAAGGCTTTCTTGCACATTAAGACAATTGGAGAAACCCGGAAGATAGAGGATCGAGTCAAGAACCTTTATCAGTTGCAGGTAGATGGTTGTACAGCAATGGCATGCAAGGTAGAAGGAGTGATGAGCCGGGATGATGGTGAGCTGTGGCACCAAAGATTGGGCCACCTTCACCATGGAGCCTTGAGGATACTGCAGTAGATCTCTATTGGGCTTCCTAAAGGCACTCTTGCGCAGTCAGATCAGTGCAAGGGGTGTATTTTGGGAAAGTTTGTGAGGGCCACCTTTCACGAGAAGGATAGTCACGCCATGACGATCCTTGAGAGAATTCACACAGACTTGTGTGGACCTTTCTCAGTTGCTTGCACAGCAAAGCAGAGGTATTATGTGATCTTTGTTGATGATTTCTCTCAAAAGTGTTGGATCTTCTTCATGCAGAAGAAGAGAGAGACATACTCAAAGTTCTATGAGTTCAGAGCACTGGTCGAGAAGGAATCGGGGAAGAAGGTGAAGGCTCTTAGGAGCGACAATGGTGGTGAATTCATCTCTGGCGAGTTCAAGGATTTCTGCAGGGCAGAAGGGATTCAAAGAGAGCTCATAGCTCCCCATAACCACAACAGAACGGGGTTGCTGAGCGGAAGAATAGAACGATCGTGGGTGTTGCACGGGCGATGTTGCATGATCAGAGCCTACCCATTCACTTGTGGGCAGAGGCATGCAATAGTATAGTATATGTGCAGAACTGTTGTCCTCACAAGGTACTTGGCATGAGTACACCCGAGGAGGCTTATTCTGGTAAGAGACCTGATATTTCCCATTTAAGGATTTTTGATTCTAATGTTTACATGCATGTGACGAAGGATGCCAGGAAGAAGCTGGAGTCGACCGCAGAGGTTGGGATATTTGTGGGGTACACTGATACACCCCACAACTATCGCATGTATTTTCCAGACAGCCGCAAGTATGTTGTGTGACGGGATATAAAATTTCAGGAGGAGAAAGCCATGAAGTGTTCACTTGAGAGGGAGCCACACTTGCATGCAGATGAGGAGCTATTAGTTCCTAAGGATGAGCTTCAAGACGTGGATCAGCCACAAGATGAAGTTCATGGAGTGGAAGAGACCACTCATGCAGCGTCAACCATCAGAGGGCACAAGCGCACTACAAAAGCTGAGCGACTGGATCAAGATGCAGAGAAGGTTGTAGGACCACCTACAACACAACATAGACAGAGACAATCACCTGATCGGTACACTGGATACATGGCTCTTGTGAAAAAGTGTGTCTTGACAGAGCCATCCTCTTTCTAGGAAGCTGTGGAGGATCTCGCATGGGTAGATGCCATGGTGGAAGAGTATGATTCGATTGTCAGAAACAGAGCATGGGAGATTGTCCCAAGACAGGTGGATGAGGTGAAGCTATGTGGATTCATGGATGTAGATTGGGTAGGGAGCTCAATGGATGACATCATGTATCATCATATCAGAGATTGTGTGCAGCGGAGAATCATGTTACTTTCATATATTCCCACGGAGGATCATGATGTTGATATCTTGATGAAGGCGCTCACCAGGAGCAAATTCGAGTACCACCGAGACAGGATAGGGGTTGTTGATAATCCATATCTTATTGAGAGGGAGTGTTGAAAATGCAACAAGATGATGGAGCTTAGTGAAAAGAAGTCGGCTTCACTAAGTGGGCCCGCAGGCTATTTTTGGCGCAAAGTCTATTTTTAGACTATGTCTATTTTTAAACATATGGATCATGGTCTATGAGTTGCAGTATGCTATTTGTGGATGATTTGTCATGTTGGAAAAAATAGATGGACTTCTATTTTTAGACAACAACGGAGGTACTGCCAAGTCTAAATATAGAAAAGTCGAATATTATTAGCCCTTAATAATATTTGGACTATAAACATTATCTTATCCTCTTGGAGCACTTCAGTTCGAGCTACAAATGTGGCACATGTAGCTGCATGAAGGAAACACATGGTTCTTAGGGGTTAACTTGAGCTATTGCATGGAGGACTTCAATTACGACTTCAATGCTTGAGTTCTGTGGAGTTGGATCAGGAGTTGATGGAGCTGTGTTCAGTTTGACTTAGTTGAACTAGTTGTATTTAGTCTAATTGATCAATAGACTAAGTGATGAGTGGTGTGAATTAGTTATTAATTAATTCACTAATTATTAACTCATAAAGCAACTGAAGAATACATCAGTTAACTCAGTGCATGGACAGTTCAGTGGAGACAAGTGTTAGAGGTGAGTGAAAGGGCAAGGCAGTTGTCAGTTGTGACTATAGTTGTGCATGTGATTTATATAATCAGTGGGATTGAGTTGCTAATGAGGATTGCGTAGTGTTACACAAGGGAAACACGTGAATGGATCAGCCATTCTCATCATTCTCTATGCAGAATTGTGCAGTGGAGGCAGGCAAGCAGCAGAGGAGATTTGAACCAGTGATTGATTTAGATCTGAGCTAGTTTGTGTGTAACAGGTGGAGATAGTACTGAGTACTTGCGAGGAATATTGTACTATGTATTGTTACATGTCCTCAATCAATATAATATACAACAAAGTTTGGGGTTTTTAGCGAGATGCTTTCCCCAGTGATATACTATGTTGATATGTGTGATTGATGCTTCTATGTTTGCATGTGAATGTTTCTTTATACTGCTAAATTGATGATCAACATAGAGGAGGTTATGTATTATGCATGCATTCCGCAAGTAGTGTATTCAGCTTCTAGAGGAGTTTCAGATGAACCTACACCGTAGTTCCAAAGAGGATATCTTCTAGGCCTTGCAAGTCAATATTTACTTCTGCAGTTGCAGTGTCAGTTTCAGTAGTTTCCGGCTTCAAACTAGGGCAGTCGATATCTTGCAAACCGTTCATCGAATTGACTTCATTCCACCACCAAAAGTTGCAGCTTTCAGAGGAGGTTTAGATGAACCTACAGCGCAGTTCCAAAGAGGAGATCTTCTAGGCCTTGCAAGTCAATCTTTACTTCTACAGTTGCAGCATCAGTTTCAGCAGTTTCTGGCTTCAAACTAGGGCAGTCGATATCTTGCAAACCGTTCATCGGATTGACTTCATTCCACCACCAAAAGTTGTGGATTTCAGAGGAGGTTAATATGAACCTATAGCACAGTTCCAAAGAGGAGATCTTCTAGGCCTTGCAAGTCAATATTTACTTCTGCAGTTGCAGCTTCAAATTCAGCAGCTTCCGGCTTCACATGTGTGAAAGAGAGAAACCCATTTCAGTGCAGTAGAGAAGAGACTCATATCTGCGCAGTAGAGAGATAGATTTGATGAGATGAGTGATTCCAAATGAGGAAAATTCCTCTTATATTTATACACAACGTTGGTGGGTGAATAGATGCGATTGTTGGGCTTCTGAGCCTACATGAGTTGTAGGTCGGCTTGATAATAATTCCATAATCAAAATAAATTCATATCTCCATGAATACTTATTGGAATCAGATGATCTTTATATCAATCCTACACCTCTCGATGAGAGGAATTTAATAAAAATATTATCAGCCGTGAATAAGATGACCCACATGAAGTTTTTCCCTGGTTTCCAATTTTAACATATTCCAAATGGATAACGATTCTCCAAGAGTCTTATTTGGAATTTAAAAGATCCAAATCAAAGAAAGCCCTGGTATTCACAGAGTTACTATGCAATCTCCCATCGTCATCCAACGATGCAACATCCGAAGAAGCAATCGTGGATGAAAATTTGTTTTTGATATCTTCAAGCGATTTGTGGTACGGAGATATAATGATTTATCTCCAGACACAAACATACACGTCTATTACCTCACGCTCCAAACAGCGACGTATTCGATACCAAGCAAAAGACTACGTGATCGTGGGTGATACTCTTTACCATCATGCTATCGATATAGTTCTGCGGAGGTGCCTCACCCTTGGGGAGGCCAAAAAAGTCCTGAATGACTGCCATTCAGGCGCATGTGGGGGGCATCAATCTGGTTATGCTACGGCGCAAAAAAAATTGCGAGCAGGATACTTCTGGCCAACAATGTTCAAAGATTGCATAACCGTAATTAGAAGTTGTCATGCTTGCCAAATTTTCGATAGCAAAACTAGAAGACCACCCACACCACTGCAACCAGTAGTAGCTGTTGGGCCATTCGCCAAATGGGGCATAGATTTCATGACATGTAATCCCACCTCGACTAGGGGGCATAAGTACATAATAGTCGCGGTGGACTATTTTACCAAATGGGCCAAGGCGATGCCTACATTAAACAACAACGGTGAAACAGCTACCCTTTTCTTTTTCAATCACATAGTCTCCAGCTTCGGCGTTCCACAAACCAAAGTCACAAATCATGGATCACATTTTCGCAATCACATGATGGTTGAGTTGGCTGCCAAATTAGGACTGTCCCACGACAGCTCTACTCCGTAATATCCACAAGCTAACGGACAAGTTGAAGCAATCAACAAAGTCCTAAAGCGCATGCTGCAAAGGATGATCAGAGTCCACAAACGGGATTGGCACCTAATCCTGTACTCGGCCTTGTGGGCATACCGGACATCGGTAAGAAATGCAACCAAATTCACACATTTTCAATTGGTGTACGGTCTCGAAGCAATCTTACCGGTTCAATGTGAAATCGCATCCCTCAAACTCACAGTCGACCTTCTCCCCGGAACCTCAAAAGAAGATGCTCATTTGTTGGAATTAATCCATTTGGATGAAACCCGTCGTGATGTAGCTTTAGCTAATGAGGCTCATAAGAAATGAGTCAAAGCACAGTTTGACAAGAATGTCAAACCTCGCGTCTTCTCAAAGGGTGACCTGGTGTTACTTTATGACCAGGAATCCGATAAATTGGGAGCAGGAAAATACAAATCGTTATGGATGGGTCCCTATATTGTTAAATGAGTATTAAAAAAAGGAGCCTACGAGTTGATGGACTATGATGGGATTCCACTAGCGCAACCTCGTAACGGGTTGTACCTCAAACGCTACTATGCTCGATCTCGCATAGTAGTCCTCGTGCTTTTGTTACATTTTTTTTTTTCGCCAAGAGCATTTAATTTGGTTAAGTAATCCACCTTTTGCATTCGTTGCAGATGTCGAACCTACTGGAATCATTCATTGGATATGCCGACGGAGCAAGTCGTAGCTCGCAGAATCTGTCTTCTGCGACATGGGCCATTTTCAATCCCAGCGGTGAGTTAGTAAGTTTCAGAGGAGTATGTATTGATTGGTCTACGAACAATATCGCTGAGTACAACGCATTAATAGAACTCCTTTCTGATGCCATCGCACATGGTATATGCCGACTTGTCGTCAGGCTAGACTCACAGCTCGTCATTCTACAACTCACTGGCATCTATGTTGTACGAAATCCAGCTATATATCGCATGTTCCTAAGGGTCAAAATTTTGGAAAGACAATTTGATTTCATCCAATATCAACATATTTCCAAAAGTTTAAACACATTAACAGACTCATTGGCAAATTATGTGTTAGATAGACATTGCGACATTTATAAAAAGAAGCATCACATCAATATATGCAGCAGGATCATGTAACTAAACTAAAATAAAGCTCCGAAAATCAAAAATATATTCCATAACTATTTATAGTTTGTACATAATGTTCTGTAACCAAGACAAAATTGGTCAAATGACCCAAAACTCAAAAATGCTAGGGGGCACCCTAGCCTAATGGTGTCGGTGATAACAAGTCATCGCTTGTGCAATCATGCGTAAGAGTCTAGTCCATCGACTCGACACTCTAGTGGTATGTCACTGCAACCGCAAAGGCAGCTCATCAGTCCTCACATCCGGGATGCCAAGGGAAAGACCCTCAATCTGGTCCTGTAGTGCCGAAAGAGTCTCGGCCACATCAAGGTTGCGAAAGATAGCCCTCCCAACCGCTTCTCCTACTGGAGCGGCCGCTGGGTCTCTACGGCGCACTGCTAGTCGAGCTAGGCCAACATCTGCATGAACACATAAGTTTTGATTAGTCTTGATCATAAGAATATAAGAACATTATAAACAACAATTAACAAAGATATGGTCAGAAGAAAATTACCCATGACACCCCACTACTCTCTAGCCGGCAGCACCAAATCTGGATCACCTCAGAAGTCCATACAAGCATATGGGAACCTGGCGTAAACCATCTCCTGATGGTCAAACCACTCAAAGAAGGTCTCAAAAAAAGAAATCTGGGGGCTGGCCAGGATGTCGAGACATGAGATCGACCCATCTTTGCATCCGTGGTTCTGTCGGTGGAGGTAGGCCAAGTGATATATGTTGTGGCTACATCAGTGGGATTCGCTCCAAGGCGAAAGTAGTCAAAATAGAACCATAACCAAAGTTTTTGGATCTGCCACTCTTCACCTTGCTCAATTGTTCCTTCATCACAGAAAGTACTGCATCACACCAATTGAACACCTTTGGTTCAAGGCATTCCAAAGCATACTGCATATAAGATCTGTTGGCTATATGGAGAGCAGAACTACCAACCAGTCTAGAAAAAGTAAATAGGATGGTCCACAAGGGCCATTTAGTGACGTCTCAGATGTTGATCTTGCCGTCTGAACTCAGCTAAGATCCCTCTCTGCAATGCCGGCGAATGTACTCCCTTACAGACTCACCCCCATGGGCAGAACCTGATAAAGAGAGAGGGGCACCATGCCTCGACAAGCCGATCAGAAGATAGATGTCCACGACTGTCAAGGGGATCGATTTGCCCTTAATCTAGAATACCTGGTTGATAGGATCCCAAGCATTGAGGAAATATTGCAACAAACTAATTTGTTGCCTCATGCTTGAGATAAGGAAAAACTTCAGCAAGCCACAGTTCCGTAATGCAGCTACTATTCCTGGATCATGTAAAGCAACAACGTCCTCCTCTTCATGCTTGCGTTCTCACCATGTGACAACCATTTTTCCTCCAATGAATCTCTGAAAATCAAACAAGGGAAGAGTTAGGATCTTCATTTGGTGAAAACAGGAAAAAATTTCATGAGGAAACTATGAAAAAATTTCCTCCCTGCGCCCATCGCACCCCAGCAAGTGTTCTAGGAGCGATACATACTGACTAGTCAATGGAGACATCAGTATGCATCGCACCTTTTGACTAAGGAAGGGTGCGATGATCCTAGGGCGAGTTCTTCAAACCCCAGGGGCTCAGCAAAACACGGAAATGAGCTCAAAATCCAAAATGAAAGGCATGTAGTGAAAGAGCACAAGTTTAGCTCCTACCTGGTCTGAATGGCGTCGAGAATCGTCCACAGAATCTCCCAGAATCCGCTGGTGAAAATCGGGGGGAAAAGCACCTCCAGAGCTCCAACAAACCAAATTCAAATGAAATGGTAAAATGAGAGGTAAGAGTCACTTTTAATTTACTATGCACGTAGTTCAAGTAAAATATTAGTGTTTCGACTCATTTATCATACGTATGTTTTCATTTCTAATCAGTTTGATGAAGCAGATGAACAGGTAGTACTATCTTTGAAAGAACAAAATGTTAAGAGTAAATCAATGACCATCATGGCGAGCAATGTTGTCGCAGAGTTCAAGCTCATAAAAAAAATAAACTCTCCACGAGCAGTTTTAGCGCATAGTTCAAGCTCGTTAAAAAATAAACATAATTCAAGAGCAAGTGTTTCTCCCTACGTTTAAGCTCATTAAAAAATGAACAGGTAAATAACCATTGTGAATGCCTTATCACCAGCTTTTGAGCCTTGGTCGTGTTCTCGCCATCACCTCCACTTTGTTTTTAGTCGATCATTCACCCCCATATGATTGTTTACCCCTTCGAGGAACATCTACGAAGAGTGATTCTGCTAGCCATCCTTGTAACACCGCCATGATTGGAAAATTCCAAATCTTACCTAGAATCAGCTTCTACCCGAAACTATCACTCGTTCCTCGAAAACAAGTCTTCTTTAAGCTGTTTTCACCTGACTTGTAAAATATGAAAAGATTTCCGAGCGATTGGCCTATCCGGCTCGTTAAAAGGCATCGGAAGTGCTATCCCTCCTCTAGATTTTAATCTTTTTGGACCCGAGGGATTATTACACAAAAAGATCGAGCGCTTGTCTTGTTCGGCTCGTTAAAACTATCGAAAATTCATCTCTTTTGTATTGTTTTATGCTTTTTCAGACTTAAGGGATTATACAACAAAAAATAATCTTCGAAGTCTTCTTTCTGTTTCTTTCAGACTCTCTAAAATTGAAAGAGACCGAGTTATCTTTGTCGTTAAACTCGTTAAAAATAAATAGCGACAAACTCATCCAACAGGACGAGAAAAAGTTTCACTGTCGCTAGGCTCACTAAAATATAGAGACAAGTTCACCCGAAGGGCGGATTATAGAACAAGCATATGTTATCCTCCTCAAGCTTGACAAAAATAAAGAGGTACTGGTCAGCAGTGACTGGGGAAAATTGGGAAGAAAACAAGAAGAAACTTTATTGGTAGGAAGTCACTCTTGAACATGACACTTTCCTTCCACATCCATGCTGGGTTGGGTTGTTCCGTTCACTGGTCTTCACCAATGGTCTGTCACACCATCCATCTCTGGAGTTAATGCTACCAATCCATCGTCAGTGTCACCGATATGCTCAAGAGAAGTCATTCAGACAATTCACCTGAGTCTCACCCACTGCAATACATTCATGCTTCATTCCTTCATGACCGCCACCCTAAACCCCATATCATCAATTTGTTTTCACCTCCAAAATCATTTGCTTCGTTCCAAGTCGTTGATGTGGGATTCATTAAGGCCCTCCTGTGACGGGTCGCTTCTTGTCGACATCAGCTCATTATCCAAGAAGTTGACTTAGTAACAACCCTTTCAGTACTTTGAAGCTTGCATGCCTTAATGGCAAGTTTCTCACTTTCGGCGACAGGTTTACATCAATGGCCTTCGACCGAGAGATTTTGCATGGTGTTCAATGCCAAGTCCTTTTTCACACCATGTAAATTGTACTGTAGTACCTTGAGGGTCATTGTCATTATTGGTGATTCCTCTCGTACTTGTTAACAATTTACATCATTGGCCGGTAATTAGGTGATGTCTTTCCATGTTCGACTCCAAAACATTTTTCGCATGGATCGACTTGTACTCCAAGTGAAGATTGGCTGAGTTTGAAGACCTCGGATCTAGTTTCATCCATCCGGACTGCGATATATTCAGGAATATAAAAACATCCAGTGTATATCATTGCTGAACAGATGATCATCCAAATCAAAGGATGATGTGTCCATATCATCAGTCTGTCACACAGTCGATCGTTTGTCCTATGTAAATGAAAATGAGTTTATAAAGATGAGCATGGGAATGCCCGCCTCAGCCAGATCATGAAAAAAATGTTGTCAAATAATGTATTGTATTGTATCTTATTACAGGTCGCCTCCCAACTCAGAAAAACTTCAGATCCTCATAGTAAAGCATTTCACCCGACATCAAAAATGATTAACGACCTCATGCTTTAGGGGGAAACTGTTACAGACATTTTTGGGCACTTCAACCCCAATCAAAAATGTCCATAAACTGAGGGCTCTTAAGTCCCTAAAAGGGTTTCTTCACTGCCTAAAGGAAAAATGTCAACTGATTACATCATCTCCCAGAAGTTCTCCACTGAAAACTGCTCATAAATGGTCAAAACTGGACCACACTAAAAGCTCCATGCAAAGGGTGCTATGCATATCATCTTCCCAATGTACAGGGTGCGATGCATACTGTTTTTCTCCTCTGTAGGGTGTGATGATCGGGAATGGACAAATGGCAGGGACAAAAATGCGAGGTGGAAGATCATGGAATCTTCTAAAAGCTTCCCCTCCGACACTTGCCACTTCATTTTCAACCAGGGATGATTAAGAGATCTTCATTCTCCAAGTGGAAGCAAGAACTATCAGAGAGATGACACTAATCAAGATCCCAAAAGATGACTCACATCTCTGTAATCATATATATATGGATCCCTCTTCACAGAGATCTAGAGGCTGGAATTTTGTAACTTATAGAGAAGTGTTGTTGGTATTCTGGTGTACATTCACAGTGTTGGGTGATTTTGCTTTGCTTGAGGTGAAAGAAGGGCTTCTTAGCTGGAGGATGATGCTGGGTCAGAGCTGCTCATGGTTGTAAACCTCTTGCTACTTTTATCTGAATAAAGCTATTCTTGTTTCCTTCCATATTCTTGTGTATATATCTGCTAGTATATGGTTAATGCACATCTGATCCTGCATTATTTATGAACTTAGATCCTAGTTTCTTGCATAGTAGTATGTTGCTGTGATTCTACAAGTCCTTTTGAAGCTGAGCAGACAAAGAGCGAGCGGAAAAACTCTATCAAGAAGGAGAAGGAATCGAGCGCAAGACTCAGGTTGGCCCTCTTGGTTCTCCTCTCATCTATTTTCATAAAAGGAATCAATAGTAGACTTTGATTGTTTGTTTCTAAGATAGCCACCCATCTTAGTGGGAATAGCGGCATCCATGTAGACACTATTCCCGTGTAACATAGGGCTTGTACAAATATCATTAATTGGTTATCTATCATCTTGCCTCTATATGATGAGCTTGTTACTCTTAGTCCATGATACCTCGAAGGAAAATACGTATTATTCGAAGTGAACCTTGGTGATAACACAACGCTTGCGCACTAACTAGTGTCACCTTCTCTAATCGGTTGTTTTTGGGTTAACTCTTGTTAGCCCAGTCAAGTAGAGTAAGGTGAGGGAGAAAAACTTAATAGGAACGTCAAAGATACAATAAATTACTTCTTTGCTGGAACAACTTCTTCTGCTCTCAATAATTCAGGATCCCTCTTCTACCTCTGAAATGAATAAGTGTTATGCACAGTGGAAATGAAAAAAATGAAAAGTTAAAAAAAATCAAAATGAAAAATGAATAAGGAAAAAAAGAGAAAGGATTCCTACACATGGAGGTGATGCAAGTAACTCTATCAGGGTACTTACCAGGCTCGTTGGTAGCGGAGCCATGCTTTTGTTCCTTTGTCACTCCACCAGGGTACTGTCCAGGCTTGCTGGTAGTGGAGAAACACTAGAGATGAAACTAAGACTCTAACAGCTAACTGCTTGTGCACCTATATGCCCCTCAACGCCAATCAAACGAACGATTTTTCCTTGGCTTGGAATGTGTGTCAATTGACCAAGAGTTTGGCAGATGCTATCTCTTACAATCAATCTAGTGTGAAGCCAAGATGAGCTGAGAGCTTAGCAATACTTCTACAGGTGTTAGACATGCTTTTCATGAAGAAGTCCCATTCAGAGAGCTAGATTTCTACTAGTGTGTCGCCAAGAGTTGTAGCGGCTACAACCACCCTCCAAAAATTTTCCTTGGCCTATTTTGGAGCCTCCCTACCAATATTACATAACACTTTGTCTTAATTTGTCAAGTACTCAAGGTTCAAGTATTTTCCTTGCACAAAGGTAGCCTGTCGATCATTGTTAATCCATTCCCCTCGTAGGCAACTCACAAAGACCTGGTGCAACTGCAGGCTGAGCAACTTCCCTTTAAAAATTGCTTATTTCTGGAGGGCAACGAGCCTTCCCTCCAGGAATTGCACAATCCTCTCTGACAACTTGTTGGGCTCCAGGATTGCGCAATCCTGCCAGCCAACCCTCCCACCAAGAATTGCACAAATTGTCCGAGTAGCAGGTTGTTCAGCCCAAGATTTGCACAAATATGGGTAGCAGTCAACTACTTAGCACAGAAATTACATAAACCTCCTAGGCAGCCATCTCATCTCCCAGCCAAAAATGTGCAGTTTTTCTCCAACATTCAAGCCATCTCTTGCATGTGCAATTGAGTTGATGGTTCCCTTTGGGACTGAGAAAAATAGACTTGCATGCATGGGCTGCTTCTCCCAAGGTAGCATGAAAAGGTATCCCTTGTTTAAGGGATCTATGTTTAGTAGTTGGAGGTTACACGCAAGAACAAATTTCGAAACCTCCCACCAAGTGTAGCTTCCCCTAGATTTGTGGCATGCACGTCACAACCTCGACGTTACCAAAACTCATCAGCCAGATGCTGCAGAGCTCATTCCTCACATCAACCTTGTAGCTCTTACATCCCACATCACATGTAGGAGTAGTCGGCACATTTAGCTCAGTTTTTTTGGGGTAAGACCTCTTCCCATGCCTTGTGCTACATTTCTGTCATTTTTTGTGTTTTCACTTGTGTGAGTATTGTTTGCTTGATTTCTTTGAACGGTTGCTATCATTTACATATATTCTAGCTTGTCCTAGCGTCATTTCAATTTTCGTTGTGATCTCACTACTGTTGCATGCATGAAACTGTTTTGCATGGACATTCGCCCAACCGGAAAATTGCCTCATCCACATGCATGTTGATCTGTTTGTTGAATCTTTCATTCATGTTTTGCATGCATTGTCAATCACTTCTACTATCACTTAGTGTCACCATGAAATTCATTGACTCATTTGCTTTTAGTTTCCTATCGGCGGGTCAAGACAACCTTGGCTCGGACTCTGCCTCCACCGAGGCTGATTACACAATCTAGGGAAGGAAGGCTCACCTTCCTCTCCAAAAATGTGCATTCCTGTCTAGAACTGGCCTCCAGGACTATTTCGTGAATTTATGGAGAACACTCACTACTTGGCCCAAGGAATTATGCAAATACGTCCCTGGGATAGCAGACCTTCCCAACTGGAATTGCGTATTGCGCAATCCCATCAGTAAGTAGCCAGACTAGACTGTGCATTGTGCAGTTCTAGTAGCCATTCAATCTCCTAGTAGCCCAGATTGTGCCTTGCGCAGTCTTGGTAGTCGGTATTTTGACCTCCTGGCTGAAATTGTGCAACCTTCATGATCATTCACCCACATATGTTGTGAGTCAGTTCTCATGTTCATTTTGGTTTTTGACTGATAGATTACTTGCTATGAGTGTTTCCATGTATCCAAGTATAGTAAGTGTTCATCTTCCTCTCAGCAGTACAGGTACAATGGTTTCTTGGAGAGTGGTTTCTAGGAGAGCAGAGATGAAGACACCGTTCAGAGAAAACTTGGGGATGCAATTGATCAAGTGTCTTTGGACTTGCCTACCCACGAAGACATCAAGTTGTTCATAGACAAGAACATCAATATATGACAACATCGGTATCACAGTGAGAAACATCATGAACAATAGCTAAAGACAGCATACCGAATGCAATGAATGTAAGACAAGGGTTATTGACAACACAGAGGAGGAACAAGGTTGCAAGCTCAACCAGATCCATTGATGATGAAAGAAACTTCGGAGACTCCAGTTATGAGATGGTGGCACGACATGAATATCTTGTGAAGATAGAGATTGGAACAAAGAAGGAGTTGCATGTGCTGAAGCAGCTACTCAAGAAGAACATGAAGTTGCACAGATGGAAGAATGAATTGCGGCAGGAACATGAACAGTAGTGAGTGTAACATGCACTCACAGATGAAACTGTGCACGTACAAGTTAAAGATCCATCACAACAGCTGACATGGAGCAAACATGGTGAGCAGTGTTGTTGATTTTATGATGTGACTGCCGTATCTGAGTGGACTGCTCCACTCGAAGTTGTGCATGTCCTTTGTGTTGTGTGTTCCTAGCCAAGTTGGGACTGATCCATTTCAACCCGGAAGTCATCTTCACCTCCTTCCCCCTTCGAAGTGTCGGAGCCTTGTTTCGTCAATTTAGTGTCTTAAATTGCTCTACATAAATTATCAATCTGGGTATTGTAAATTGATGAAGTGTAGTGCACTATATGTGCTAGATGACCCTTCTTACTTCACTATTTTTGAGTTTTATGTTGTTTTGGGGGTACTTGGTCCTTTAGTCCCTAATGATTTACAATGTGACTATCATAATCCTAATTTTAACTTCTGTAAAGACTTCTAAGAATCTAAAAAGACGAGGACTAAAAGAGCTTAAGTAAGATTTGGAAACAAAGTTTAGTCAAGAAATAAAAACAAAGTTTCTATCTTTAATCATATCATTATTTCCAAATCATGAGCTATGAACTAAAAAGGTAAAATTGCAACTACTATCTATTCAATTACAGAAACAAGTCTAAATGAAATACTAAAACTGAAAGTGAACTTGCAACTATCTATTATGGAAACAAAACTAAAATGAAATGTTGAAACTAAAAATGAGATTACAACTATTGTTTAGTCTATTGCAGAAACAAAACTTAATGAAAAAAACTAGAAGTGAAATTGCAACAAAACTAAATGAAATACTTAGTTGCTTTCCCTCTCAATTTTGGAAGACAAACTTCCTTGGGATGACATTTTGAGGAATTTTGTACTTCATTATTCTAAGAGAAAATAAATGCAAAAATGTAAAAAAGACTCATTGCATGAATGAAGTATTCAACCACCTATTTTTATATGAGTTATCAACTAGAAGGGCTTTCTAGAAACATTCATCTACACCATGAGTCACTAAACTAGTAATAAAATGGCAAGAACAATAATGGCACTGGTCAGTCTATTAAAAACTAGTGAAATAGTAAATGAAGTCAACTACTCTACACTATTGAATTCAACTTCTAACCACTGATAAAACTATAAAGAAATTGAGCAAAGAGAAATCTATTATGTAATGAAAGAAGCTATTCTGCATTAGTGAAGAAATGATGCATTATAAATAGGGTTAGTATGAAAAATAGTTATGAACACTATGGAAGAAATGATAAATTTACAATTGCAACTATAAAAGACAAAACAAAATGAAATGAAACTTCAGTCAGCACAGGGGCCCTCTACAACTGCTTAGGTTATGTGTACTCAATCAAAACTCCGATAAACTCTTTCAGGTATCCGTGAAACACATGATCTTCATATTAAAAACACAGGAAATGAGTTTTCAAAATTATAGAATAGTGTTCTGAGCTTAATACATAAGCAAATTCAAACTGGTCCTATGTTCCTTAAACAAGTATTTATAAAGAAATTATACAACTGTTTATGGAGAAAAATAAGCTATAGCCAAAAACACGTAGGCAAACAGTTACACGGAATTCTCTTCCTCGATTGTTGGAGACATAAATCTAAGGTGATGGTTGTTGGATTCGGTTGCATAGATGGTTGATGAAGTTTGTGGGCTCAGGAAGTTGTTTCAGATCCCATCATTGTGAAACATGTACAAAGTAGAGTCTTGTTTGCCGTAGGTCTCTATGTTTGACTTCTCCTTTAACCGAAGTCTTGTACCATCTTCCTTTTCAGCTTAGGCTAGGTGAATAGGACACTGATCAGGGGCTCATGTCCCAAGTGTCAAAAAATGCTCAAAATTAAAAGTGCTCAAAATTGGCTTGAACCTAAACGAACGGATAGAGCTCATCCTCTCGATTCCAGCACCGCAAATGGTTCGAAAAACGGTTGTCATATGTGAAAGTTATGGCAAAAGAAACATCGCCCAATAACCCTTAATTTTGAATTTTCAAAAAAAAAAATTAAAAAAGGAATATTCCACAAAATATTCCTTGGAATATTCCATTGGGGTGGGCCAATCAGAGGCCGCCATGTGGCCCAGGATGACATTAGCGAACATATGGCGCGCATGTTAAAATTTTGTTGTGGGGTTGTGATTCGAACTGCGAACCTGCCTCCTATTAACTCTATGTGTTACCGTTGGGCCACACCAATGTGAATTGAAAGTAAATGGGAGCGTATAGTATTTAATGTTTGAAAATTGCATGGCGGGAAACTTTGGGGGGCCAGCCCCTCCCTTACCATATGACCAAGCCCTGAATATGGCTAGCACGAGATCCGAGAACAACCCATCCATGTGGTCACATGCAGAAGTTAAGGTCAGTTAACTGCAGTTCAGTTGGCGGAATTCTTGGTGGAGCACCAAATTTGGCAGTCCCACCATAATTGGCGGAGCTCCACTAAAATTAGTTGGAGTCCTTTTAGGGGAAACTGGCAGTTATCATTAAATGGCCATAACTTTGGCTAGGAAAGGCGGTTTTGGACGAATTTTTTTTTTATTTTGGGTATTTTGGGTATTTTGGATGTTATGAAGCCATTGGCATAGGTCTTTCAGCCATCAGAGGTCATTTGCATAGTTTTTGGAGCCGTGGAAATTCGAGGATCCATGAGGGCCCAGTATTGTGAGAACTATTTCAGGTTGCAGGTATCCATTGGAGGTGAACCAGCAGTCAATCCTGAAGGATTCATGTGTTTTGAATCCGATTTTATAGTCTATTTCACTTGTAGAGACTTCTATTCAGCTGTAAATTCATTTTGAGCATTTAATTAAAACGAGGACTGACCCATTTGGGGGCCTTGGACCCAGTAGACGTAGCCCAGGAGGGGTGAACGGCTTCATCAACTTCTTTCGCATCTGTGGTTGATTTATTTTGCAGAAAAAATTCGTTTTGATGTGTTAAACAGTAAAAGGAAATAATTCTCCTATGCTTGAATGGATCATGAACAGCTGAAAATTTCATTTTTTTCCTTTACTGCAAGACATGGGAATGTTTTAAACATGTTTACTACTGAATTGAATACCTTGCAAACCTATTTCAAGTAGTTTCAAATTCAGATCAAGTTGGTATCAAAGTTATGTTGTTGTTTCTTTGTATCAAAAGCAGTCAAATAAGCTATAGACAGAGCCTTAAACGAGCTAGGAAGCCTTCGAAACGCTCTTGTTATACAATTGCAAAGTAGATAAATGCTCTTTCAGTCAATCTTTGGTGTAGTTGTCTTTTGATTGTTTTTGTGCAAAGATCTTCTAACTATCTTGCAAGTATTGATGCTTACTAGGTTGAAACTTAAAATAGGGGAAGGACAGTTGACTAGAGAATGAGAGAATCCTCAGTCAAGGAGGAAGGCCAGAGAGCCATCACCTTCACCTTCAATTTCACCCTCAAGAGCCTCAGCAGAAGCTTCAAGAATGTCTAAACACGAAGGAGAAATTCCTCAAGACACACATCCAAGAGAAGAAGAAAGAGTCTTCAGAAAGGCTTTCTTAGACCTCACTGAAATGGTGAGGATATTGTACCAAGAAAGAAATGAGAAATTGGCTGGAGAAGGGTCCAAACATCCACTTAAAGGAGAGGGTTCTTCAAGAGGTAAGAAGGATGATGATCATTCCAAGAAAGGACATGGAGGTAATGGTGATCCACCACCCCCATTGTCACCTCCTTCCTCTTCATCCTCGTCTTCTTCTTCTGTGCATAAACATAGATCCTTTGGAAAAAGTCCTTTTTTGAAGCTTGATGTAAAATTCGAATTGCCTATGTTTAATGGTGAAGTGAATGCATAAAATCTTGACAACTGGATTAGGCAGTTGGAAGTTTACTTGAGGATCCAGAATATGCATGATGATGCCACAAAGATTGAGTTGGCTTCTTTGAGAATGGATGGAGCAGCATTGGTTTGGTGGGAGGCCAAGACCAAAGAGGAGATCAAGAAATTTGGTAAGGTTACCTTAACATGGACTGACTTTCTGTTAGCCATTAAAAAACAATTTTATCCTCTTGCTCACATGCAGAAAGCCATTATGAACTGGCAAAATTTCAGACAACTTAAGGGTTAGAATGTCCAAGACTACACCCAAGAATTCAAGAGAAGAGCTCTCTTGTTAGGGGTAGATTTACAGACCAAGGACACCTTGCTGAAGTAAATTGGTGGTTTTCATAGCTACCTTAGGCACACCATCTTGATGTTTAACCCTACTAGTTTGGATGAGGTTTGTGTCCAAGCTACCCATTTAGAGGCAAGGGGAAAAACACTTTTGAAGAGGGTAGAAACAAGCCCACTAAGGGGAAAAACAAAGAGAAAACCTCCAAGGGAAAGGGCAAAAAGAATGCATCTGTCAAATAGGAGAATGAGAAAGTGATCTGTAAACACTGTTCTAAACCAAGCCATGAGGAGAAAAACTGTTGGAAATTACATCCTGAGAAAAAACCTCAGTTTAACAAATCGAAAGGGAAACAGAAAACTGTTGCTACTACATCTACTCCACAAGATTTAGGGGATGATTCAGGTGATGAAACCAAAATTACAGCCATGGGTTTGAAAAACTTGAAGGGAAAAGAAATGGAAATTCAAGCCAGCACCAGACCTCAAACGTCATGTACAAGCTCCTAATGAGGATAAAAGAATTGAACTGTTTCATGTGAGGGTGATTTCAAAACATACTAAGATTGACACACTTTTTGATAGTGGGTCACAAGAAAACCCCATATCAGAAGACTTGGTCAAGCAGCTTAAACTTCAGACTGTTCCACATCTGAAGCCATATCCACTTGGATGGATTTGCAAGGATGCAAATTTACAAATTACAAGAAAGTGCACATTGCGCTTTGCAATTACTGCACATTTTATTGATACAGTTGAACTTGATGTGGTACCTTTTGATATAGCAGGAATTGTTTTGGGAAGTCCTTACTTGTTTGATAGGAAAGCTATCTTTCATTTCCATGAAAACAAATATCATATTTTCAAAGATGGCAAGGAGTTCATTGTTAGAGCTCATCGCAAGAAGACAAGTATAGCGATGGTGAATGCAGGAAAGGTAAAAAGGCTGGTCAATTCAAGTAAGAATTTTGTTCTTCTTATGATTAAGCCCAAGGTTGATGTGAATCATGAGTCATTTGACAATTATGATCCAAAACTTAAATCAGATCTGTATGATGTAGTTGAGGTATATCATGAGATGTTTCAGGAGCCAACAGGTTTGCTTCCTAAGAGGGAGATTCAACATGAAATCCATTTGCATCCAGATTGTCCTCTTCCAAATAGAGGCATGTACCGCATGTCTATTATGGAGAATGCTGAGATAAAGAAGAAAATCAAGGACTTGTTGGACAAGGGTTTCATAAGGCCAAGTACTTCGCCATGTGGGTCACCGATTGTACTGATTCCAAAGAAAGATGGCACTTGGCGTATGTGTGTTGATTTCAGGGCCTTGAACAAGATAACGGTAAAGAATCGTTACCCACTCCCAAGGATAGATGATTTTCTAGACCAGCTGAAAGATGCTTGATATTTCACTAAGTTAGACTTGCGCAGTGGGTACCATCAAGTAAGAATTAAAGAAAGTGGCATTTGGAAGATAGCGTTTAAAACCAAAAAAGGACTCCTTGAATGGCTTGTGATGCCATTTGGTTTGTGCAATGCACCTGCAAATTTCATGCGAGTAATGGATGATGTCTTGCGTCCTTTTCTTGATGATTTCGTTATTGTCTACTTAGATGACATCTTAATCTTCAGCAAGTCTAGAGAAGATCATGTCATGCATGTTAGGAAAGTACTTGATGTTTTGAAGAAGAATCAGTTATTTCTTAAAATGTCAATGTGTGAATTTGGAAAGACTTCTTTGGTTTATTTGGGACACATAGTAGGAGGAGGTGCTTTGAGAATTGATCCTGCTAAGATTGAGGCTATTGTGAAGTGGCCTACTCCCAAATCCATTACAGAGGTAAGAAGTTTTTGGGTGCAGCTCAATATTGGAGGAAGTTCATCTCTAACTTCTCTTCTATAGCAGCTCCTATGCATGCAGTGACAAGTGTGAAGCATGCTTTCCAATGGGGAGGCAAGCAGCAAAAAGCTTTCGAATCTTTGAAAGAGAAGATTAGTTCAGCTCCAGTCCTTGCATTACCGGATTTGAGATAGCCATTTGAGATACAAACCGATGCTAGTGATTATGCCATGGGTGCAGTTCTTCTACAGCATGGTAAGCCTATTGCTTTTCATTCTGAAAATTTTAATGGTGTTGTTGTAAATTATCCTATGTATGATAAGGAGTTGTATGCAATGGTACAAAGCGTCAAAAAGTGGAAACACTATTTGATGGGCAAAGAAACTGTTATACATATCGACCATCAACCCTTACAGTACTTGCAATCACAAAGCAAGTTACAACAGTCACGACACTTCAGATGGATGGGCTTCTT
>APFE030117574.1:0-44776 GCA_000404065.3 Pinus taeda
TGAAAACAAAAAAAAAAATTGGTTCCCATAGCCATACCAAGCTACCCATCCCAAATCAATGAAGAAATACAAACAATTCTTTAAACACAATGAAAACAAAACAAAAAAATGGTGGCCATATGAAGTTTTTCAACAAAAAAAATTTAAAAACATAGAAAAACATTGTTTTGAAACAATGAAAACTAAAAAAAATCAACCTACATACCGTTTCTACGGTGAAAATGGCGATCTCCTCTCGAAATAGTGAGCGTAGACCCTTTGAATCGGCAAAATCGCCCTCCAAACCCTCTCTCCCAGCTCAGAGCTCTTCCTTCGCCGCGTGCTGTCCAAATGGGCAAAAAAAAATTCATTTTTTCCTTATAACACCCGCTGCCCTGCGCCCTCCCGCTTTTTATCCAAAAAATCGCGATTTTTTCGAAAAAATCGGCAAAAAAAATTTTCCCGCGATTTTTTCCCTTAAAAATCGCGATTTTTTCAAAAACGCGCGATTGAATCGCGATTTTCACAACACTGGTTTCAACTTGCGGTGGTGTTCCTCTTCATGAATCTATGGTAACATCGTTTTAATTTCTGCAAATATTATTTGAAAATCGCAAATCAATATCTCTCTTAGAATAATCTGAATACAAGTATCTTACTCAATTTGTTGGATTTAGGGTAACATTTTTAATTTATATTGAATTAGCAGGTATCTCTATTTCTTTATAATTTTATTGTTATTCTATTTCTCTACCTGGTTTGATGGTTGATCTAGTGTTTGCAGAAGATTTCTATGGTTTTCATTGAGCATTTAAGGATAGTCCTCGGTTAGACCAGCTAACTCTCAACATATATTTTCTGAAGAGCCTACCTCATACTAACTTCAAGATTTATCTAAAAAATAATTTTTTATGCATGAAGTTTTTGGGCTAGTACCTGTCTAAAAAGCCAAAATATTTTAAATATTTTGTCGAAAAAATTGATAGATCTGGCTAGAAAGAGCCTTAGATCTACAAATCTAGGAGCGGAGTTGGGCTCATCCTCCTCAGACATGATAGATCTGTAAATTATTTGTATAGATCTATGATTCGTTTGTGTAGATCTGAAGTTTTGTAACATAATTTTGAATTCTAACACTTGGGTTTTTTGGGATTTTTTATATTTTGTACATATTGGGTTTTGGGTATTTTGTTTTCTATGTGTAGGAAAAGATCTAAGAAATCAGTGAAGAAAATCTTCAGATCTGAGCCAGATCTAGACCCTGGAGGGCAAGTTTTGGGCTCAAAGATTGTTTGTAAGAATAGCTCTGAGAAATCAGCCAAGAAAATCTTCAGATCTGAGATTTTCCAAGGAGATCTGGGGGTTTTGAGACAGATATAGACCTTGGAGGCTAATATCTTGTCCGAAATATTGTTTGCAGGGCCAAATATAGATTTTTTTCCATTTAAAGGAAGAAGATTGGGGTTTTAAAATTTTGTGAAGCATTGGGCAAATTTTTTTAAGGCCTCAGAGGCCTAACGCTACCTTTTCTCCTTAGATCTGCCTCCTCCCAAGGCTGAACGCAGGCTCATTTTTGGCATTTTTTCCTTGTTGTCTAGACTTGAACGAAATATTGATCACTGTGGGGAAAGAATTTGATTTTTTTGAGTGATACATCCTCAGATTTTGCAGAGATATTTGGGTTTTTCATCATTGAAGATTCTGGCAAAGACTTGTAGGCCTTGGGACTCAGGTTTTGTTTCTTAACCCTTATTCATTCACTACTTAATTAATTAAGCTAATTACATCTAAAGCAATGACATTAAGCTTATATTTCACTTGGACATTTAATTAATTAATTTTATCACAAATTTTTGACTGTCATAAGTATTTTCAGAGGGCTTATATATCTAAATTGCAGTAGGCATTATCTTTTGCTGTCATAAGTTTACTTGCTACTCTTATAAACTCTGATTTAAATTCTTAATTGCTGTTATAGAAATTTAATTTCTAAAGTCTGAACTTAGCAGTGACATAATTGTAGTTTCTGGGCTTGTTAAAGGCATTGGGTACAGAGGTATTTCACTCTTTGATATCATAAATTTATTTGCTGCTCTCACAAGCTTTTAATTTCACTGTTGTCCTAATTAATTCACCATGTTGCAACATTTACTTGCTGCCTTAATTGAATTCATATAAAGGGCTACATTTAAATGGTATAGGAGTGTTTTGAGCATATTTGTCATTATTGATGTCATACATTTGCTATAGTTACTCATAAAATTTGAGCATTCTCTGATTGATATAACTTGCAAATTTTAGGTGACTGTCTTATTGTTTGGAAAGGCATCTTATGGTCTGATCTTAGCATAAGAATGCTATCATAAAAATTTCTGAGTTCATTTAACATTTACCTCTTTCTTCCTCACTGATTTAATTTGCAGCATCTAATTGTTTAAAACTTTAATAGCTCTCAGGCTAAGTACCTTAAAAATTCCTAACAAGTCACCTAATAAACTTATGAGTTATTTGCAGCGGCAAGGTATTTTCTGTTTGGCTCTCTTTATGAAAGTTTAATGACTATCATAATGTTTTCTAAGGTCTGATCATAATTTACAGTGGCATCACAAAGGGTCTTAGGCTCATCGAGAATTGGTTTCCACTTGCATATGGTTCATTGTTTGTGTTGGCAAGGAGATTGGTTTTGAGCTGCCCTCTAGTTTCCCATTTGTTGCTTCATTCATCTCATATGTTGCATTCTTAAAGTATTCTCAATAAATGAATTACAAGTAAATTTGACAATTTGGTTCACTGTTTTGACAAGATATCTACTAGTGCTTTCACAACTAGCTCACTGTTGTCATTAGCATTGAATACAAGTAATAAAAGTGCTTTCATTGCTCCATGCTATAACTATTATTTGTTTCATGGTTGCATATGCTCAGCATTGGTTTCCAACTGTTTCAATAACACTAACATATTTTTCGTGGTGAGTTAATCACTCTTTAAAGAACATAAGCTTGAGTATTGGTAGCATCTAAGTCTCTTTGGGTATATCGATTTAGCATATTGTCAATTCATCATAGTCACACTGCTTCTCTTTCAGATTGACATTGAAAACTTAATAAATGAAGTGCTTTCATATCTTTTGGAAAATCGATAAATCTACTTTAGCATTTGAGCTTCTAATTACTTTAATCTAATTGAATACTATTGGCATGAGGTATTTTGAAAGCCTCTAACTAAAGGAAGAGCGTCGATAATTTTGCATTAATAATCATTGAATAATTGCATATTCTGGGGATCTACTTGGCACTTAGCATATTTTCTTGTGGTGAAGATTGTGATCTCATTACTAAGTACTTGTCGTCATAATCAAATACTAATCAACATTAAGTACTTGAAATTATTAAGCAATCTCGCTTCATTAATCACTCATCTCCTAATTCCACCTTGCATTTTCATATTAAGTTAGCCTTGCATAATTAAAATTTAGGTAGAAAGATAGAAAGATAGGTACCCATCCATCTTTGCTTGAGAAGCCTGGTTTTAATAGTATTTAAAATGGTGACCTTGCATTTGTCAGAGCCACAACTCTCTGAAGCGTCGAAGTCACCGGGTATGTTAGATTTTCAAGAGAAGTATCGTTAATCACACCTTAGTGTGCTTCACCTTATTTTCTCTCTGCCGCTTACTACGAAATCAGGCTCAATATAGAAAGGATCGAAGGGTTAAAATTTAGATAGGCATTTAACTAAAATTAACCAAGATTCTTGCATCTCACATTAGTTTTAGGATCTGCATTTCATATAAGATAATTTTTCATCCAAGCAATAATTGCTCATCAATTGCTTGGTCCTAAACTTTCCAACAAGATAGTTGACCCCATAAAGCACTGGTATCAATCGTCTAAATCTAATCGAATCATAAAAGTCTAGCTAAATCTAAAACAAGTACTTGGTTGCTAAATTGTGTCTCTCGAACTGGTTGGTTCCCAACTAGTTCTCCTTCATTTCATTTCCATAGGGTCTACCCCCTTAATCTGCTGTTGGGAGACAACTTAAACAGAGAGATTCGAGATCAGGGTGACAACTCCCGATTTGAGTTGTTGCTGCAATGCCTAGACATTATGTGCGACAACAGGCCTCTTCTGCAAAACTATATCTTCTATCAACTCTGCCTGACCATCGGGCACCAATTCTTCCATAGAAGGTAGGATTTGTTCATCTTCCTGATCTAGCATGGAAGACTCATAGATTTTCAAATTCTCTACATTCACAACTGAGTAAATGTGCATATATGGTGGTAGATTGAGTCGATAAGCATTATGACCCACCTTTTTTAGTATCTCAAGGGGACCATACCTCAAAGCCTTGATTTTCTTACTAGGCTCGTGCAACCTCTCCTTGTTCAACTATAGCCATACTCTACCTCCCACCTTGAACAATTTCTCTGTTCTATGTTGATCATGCCTGGTCTTATATTTCTCCTGCAACTTTTGTTGTGTCTCTTGCACCTGTATATTGATCTGCCTAATCTTCTCTATAAATTTTTCAGCCTTCAAAACGTCTATGTAAGATCTTCCCTCACTCTTGCTTGTTGCCCATATGCAATATCCAAAGGTGAAGGCGGAAAATATCCAAAATTGATTTCAAATGGGGACTTTCCTATAGAAGTGTGGACTCCTCTGTTGTAAGAATGTTATATATATATACCATATTTTCATCCTAGGGCTTTGGATGTCTTTGGTTGTATCCCCTCAAAAGATGCACTAAAGTCCTATTGACTACTTTTGTCTGCACATCTGTTTGTGGATGAAATGTTGTAGATTGCTTCAACTTTGTGTTCATCTTCTCCCACAATGTAGTCCAAAATGCACTGAGAAATATTGAGTCCTTTTTTGAAACAATGCTCCTTGGTATCCCAAAGTGCATCCAGACTTATCCAAAGAACAAATTTGCTACTTCTTGCCCATTGATCGTCCTTTTATAGGGCATCAGAACACACATCTTGTTGAACCTGCCAATTACCAAGAACAGGTAGTCATGTCCCTTCATGGTTGTTGGTAAACCTCCCACAAAGTCCATGGAAATGTTTTCCCATGGACGAGTTGGTACAGGTAAGGGATGATAGATACCTTGTTTCCTATTGCTAGGCTTGTTGGTACAACAAAGCATGCATCCTCTTATGAATCTAGCTACCTGCTCTTGCATCTTGGGCCAATACACATACCTCTGTAAGTTGGCCATGATCTTCCCTACACCAAAGTACCCTACAACCTTTGAGGTGTGAGCCTCTCTTATCAGCTGCAATAGCTCACCTTTAGGAACACATAAATTATTTAGCCTATAGTCACCCATCCTATAGATGGTGGTCAATGGTATTATTGCCATCATGCACATGACTCTAACTCTGCAAATGTTGAAACACCTCCTTAAATATGCCTCTCTATATGTATCATGGGTGAATGGCTCCATGTGCATAAGAGTCCCCGAAGCTGTGATCTTTGATGTGGGTGGCCTTGTGAGCATATTAGCGAACTTGTTTGTGTTGCATTTATTATAATTGATCTCCAAATGAAATATTTGTAGAAACCCCATCCACTTGTAATGTCAGGCCTGTTGTAGCTTACTCTAGGCCCACAACTACTGTAGTGGTTGTTGATCAGTGTAATGTATCTAATTAGGAAAAATAGTGATATGAGAAGAAAAACAATACATACAACACAAAAAACCAGAAAATTCAATGAACACAAATAAAAACTCCAAAAATGTCATCCAGCTGAGCCATTTTATTAAATAATTGGAGCAAGAGTACAATGGTATGGAAGGAGTGCACCTAGGCTTGCCTCAAATGGAAAGCTTCACTGGTCCTAGGTTGTATATTAGAAAGCTCATATGAGAGAACGAGTTGCTCCAATGATGTCCTGCGCTACCCTAGAAAATCGCACTGTCTGCTGGAAAGATACGGCTATAAATCCCACCTCCAATGCTCAGAAAATTCTGAAAAATTAGCCACAAGCTCCTCTCAAAAAACCACCAAAACCCATAAAGGGTTTGTCTGGTTCCGACCCCCGAAATTTGGCCCCAATTACCATGTCCTCCTCCAATCGCTGGGAAATACAGCCTGTCTGTAGACTCCTTGAAAAATCTCTCCAACCACTCCCAAAATCTTGAGTCTCACTACCCCAAAGTTCTCCTTATTTCTCCCAGCAAAAAACAGCTCCAAAATACTTCCCTCAAACTCCCACGTGTGCCCATAAAATGGCTACTGTGCAAGCCCTAGATGTACAAATTCATACCGCCTTCAATCAACAACCTCCTGCCCCAAAACTCATCAATTAGCCTAATCTTCCCCTAAAGCTACTATGCTAAATTTCTGTCGGCAAACACCACCCGGAAGATAGCTAAAATGAGGCAAGCGTGATCTCCTCCTGTGTCCTCTTGGAATACGCACTAGCTGAGAGAAAGGCTGTGTGTAGCTTTGAATTTCTCCAAACTCTCCTCCAACTTGGTACAATCTGACCTCCCTAAGGTGGCACTCGTAGTCCACCGAAAGAAGGGTGAGCTCTCCCCTTGGAAAACTCGATGTTGAAAAATAGTGTGACCCGGATAAGCAACTCGAGCAACAATAGAAAGTTTGATTAAGGGTGGCGTTGTGAGCATATCGGCCAACTTGTTTGTGTTGCACTTATTATAATTAATCTCCAAACAAAATATTTGTAGAAACCCCATCCACTTGTAATGCCAGGCCCGTTGTAGCTTACTCTAGGCCCACAACTACTGTAGTGGTTGTTGATCAGTGTAATGTTCCTAATTAGGAAAAACAATGATATGAGAAGAAAAACAATACATACAACACAAAAATCCAGAAAATTCAATGAACACATAAAAATTCCAAAAATGTCATCCAGCTGAGCCATTTTATTAAATAATTGGAGCAAGAGTACAATGGTATGGAAGGAGTGCACCTATGCTTGCCTCAATGGAAAGCTTGACTGGTACTAGGTGGTATATTAGAAAGCTCATATGAGAGAACGAGTTGCTCCAATGATGTCCTGCGCTGCCCCAAAAAATTGCATTGTCTGCTGGAAAGATACGGCTAGAAATCCCACCTCCAGTGCTCAGAAAATTCTGAAAAATTAGCCCCAAGCTCCTCTCAAAAAACTACCAAAACCCATAAAGGGTTTATTTGGTTCTGACCCCCGAAATTTGGTCCCAATTACCATGTCCTCCTCCAATTGCTGGGAAATACGGCCTGTCTGTAGACTCCTTGAAAAATCTCTCCAATCTCTCCCAAAATGTTGAGTCTCACTACCCCAAAGTTCTCCTTATTTCTCCCAGCAAAAACAGCTCCAAAATACTTCCCTCAATCTCCCACGTGTGCCCATAAAATGGCTACTGTGCAAGCCCTAGATGTACAAATTCATACCGCCTTCAATCAACAACCTCCTGTCCCAAAACTCATCAATTAGCCTAATCTTCCCCTGAAGCTGCTATGCTAAATTTCTATCGGTAAACACCACCCGGAAGACAGCTAAACTGAGCCAAGCGTGATCCCCTCTTGTGTCCTCTTGGAATACGCACTAGCTGAGAGAAAGGTTGTGTGTAGCTTTGAATTTCTCCAAACTCTCCTCCAACTTGGTACAATCTGACCTCCCTAGGGTGGCACTCGTAGTCCACCGAAAGAAGGGTGAGCTTTCCCCTAGGAAAACTCGATGTTGAACAACAGTGTGACCCAGATAAGCAACTTGAGCAACAATAGAAATTTTGATTAACAAAACACTCCAAAAGTGGCTGAGCTTCTATTTATAATTTGCAAGTTGCCTTTCCCATGTGGTTCCCTCCAACAAGCTTTTCAACCCCCTTCCTTGGCAATTCGAATTCCCTCCTAGGAAAGAGCGTTTTACCAATGTGTGTGCCCCCACGCTCCACTAGCAAAAAGATTTCGACCTCCCCTTTTCCCAAGTCTTTCTCCAAAAATTCCTAGGTCCCATAATCAACAAAAATGCCAAAATTATGGAAATAAACTTAAGGTAAATTATTTTAGGAAGGGACACTACAGTCCTCCCCTCCCAAATGTTGCTTGTCCCCAAGCAACTTTAGCGCTGGATACTCAAGTATGTGCTCACCCTCCCAAGTGGCATCCTCATCCAGTAAGCTAATTATTTTAAGAAGGGACATTATAGTTCTCCCCTCCCAAATGTTGCTTGTCCCCAAGCAACTTCAACAGTGGATGCTCAAGTATGTGCTCACCCTCCCAAGTGGCATCCTCATCTGGTAAGCTCCTCCAGCGTACTAAATACTCCCTAATGGTTATGCTCCTTAGCTTCCTCTCCCTAGTGTCCAAAATGGCTTCCGGTTCCAGAACCAGATGCCCCTCATCATCGAGTGGAGGCAACTCCATAGCTGCTATCACTTGCTGCCCCAACAACTTCTTAAGGCATGAAACATCAAAGACGTTATGAATCTTGCTCCCTGGTGGAAGCTCCAACTCATAGGCCACCTCCCCAAATCTCAGAGTCACCCTGTACAGCCCAAAGAAATGTGGTTGTAGTTTCTTGGCCCCCTTGTGTTTCAATGTAGGCTGACGATATGGTTGTAGCCGCAGGAAGACCAAGCCCCCCTCCTCAAACTGTCTCTCAATTTTGTGCCTATTTGAATACATCTTCTGCTGATTCTGGGTTGTCAATAAGTTATCCTTGAGAGCCTTGAGAATATCTTGGCTCTCTTGGATCCAATCTTTGGCCTTTGGGGCCCAGATGTCTCCAAAAACAATATCAACAAAAGATAAAGCATCTTTGCCCTATAGCGTAGGAAGCCTCGTGATAAAATCCATGGAGATACTCTCCCACTTCCCCTCAGGGATGGGAATTGGCTACAACAACCTATCTGGATGGGTCAACTCCCCCTTATTCCTATGGCAAGCCTCACACTCCTCCACATATCTCAATACATCCCCCTTGAGGCTTTTCCATGTGAAATGCTCTTTGACCATCATGTATGTTTTCTGGAACCCTTGGTGCCCTGATAATGGAGTGTCATGAGTTGCATGGAGAATTATCTCCCTCAACTGTGAACCTGACACCAAAAATATTCGCCCTTTATAGTATATGACGTCAACCAACACCCTGTAACGCTCTTCCGTGTGGGTACCATCTAGAATTTCACATGCCACCAATCTATGGAGTACTCCACCAACAACTGTGCCTTTCAATCATGGAAAATTCTCATGAGTGAATGTGTCACGGGCCTCCTGGATAATGCATCTGCTACCACATTGTGTTTGCCCTTGACATACTCAATATCAAAGTCATAGACCTGCACCTTGCTCTCTATTGCCTGTCACTGAGGCCTTGTTGCCCCATAAAATGGTGACAACTATTGTGATTAGTCTTCACCCGAAATCTATTGCCCACAAGATACTACCAGAATTTGGCCAACGCATGCATGATGGCCAACATCTCCTTGTCATAAATAGATATACGACCTCTCATGTGGAAGGAGTTTTTGGCTCTCAAAAATGATGGGGTGTCCCCTAAGATAAAACTACACACACCCCCTCACCTGATGCATCGCACTCTAAAGTGAACAACTGAGTGAAATCCGGGAGTGCCAAAATTGGGCAACTAGTCATCACCTCCTTGAGGCGATCAAGTGCCCTGATCTTCTCCTTATGCACCCTCACTCCATCTGCGCCAATGATGTGCCCAAACTCACACTTGGACAACTTGGCGTAAAACTGTTGCTCCTATAAAATCCGCAACACCACCTCCAGGTGCTGCAAATGCTCCTCCCACGTCCGGCTGTAAATCAAAATGTCATCGAAGAACACCTATACAAATTTCCGCAACTGCCCATACAATACATGATTCATGCACAACTGAAAACTGGCAGGTGCATTTGTCAGCCCAAAGGGCATGATCAAAAACTCAAAATGCCCGTAATGGCCCCTAAAAGTTGTCTTGGGGATGTCCTGATCCCTCACTCTGATCTGGTGGTACCCCAAGCGCAAATCTATCTTAGAGAAGTACTTGGATCCTCTAAGCTCATCCATCAACTCATCAATGTGCAGAATGGGGTAGTGGTTCTTCAAAGTCTTTTTGTTGAGTGCTCTATAATCAATGCACATGCGTAAAGTCCCATCCTTCTTCTTCACCAAAACAATTGATGAAGCGAAGGGACTAGAGCTCAACCTAATGTGCCCCAATGCCAACAACTCATTAATGGCACGCTCAATCTCATCCTTGTAGGCCTTGGGATGCCTATAAGGAGTGGCGATAACTGCCTGTACCTTGGCTCCAGCTCAATCGTGTGCTCAAATCCTTTGTTAGGTGGTTTCCCTAGTGGCATGTCCCCAAACACTACCAGGTGCATGTCCAAGATGGCCTATATGTCGGGGTGTGGTGGCTTGGGTTGTCCCCCAACCTATGAAATCCTCAGCTCAACTACCCTTGCTATGTCCCCATGCTGCAAGTTAGCCTCCATCTTGTGAGTTGAAACTGTCTGTGGAGGATATGAATGCATACCCTGAATAACCACCAGTTTGCCATCCAGCTCGATGAGCTCCATCTCTAGTTTCCTCCAATCAATGGTGACCCGACCAAGTGAGTAAAGCCATTGGACAACATCACCACATTGGTGTCTCGCACATCCAAAACAAAGAAATCATCTGTCACCGAGTAGTTCCCCATGGTCACTGTCAAAGCAGGGACATATCGGGTACAATGCATAGTCCTATCCCCCGGCACCAAAACTGAGAACCCCTCTAACTCCTCCGTAGTGATACCCCGCCTCTGAACCATTTGGGCATCAATGAAATTGTGGGTGGCCCCACTGTCTACCAAGACTGAGACACACTGTCCCTGCACTATGCCTTTGATCCTCAGGGTCCAAAATTTGGGAATGCCTTGTAGTGAAGCGAGGACTCCACCAGATGGTGCAAAAGGTGCTCCCCAAGGTGGTTGTGGTGGTGGTGGTCCTCTTCTCTGCCTAAACCTCACTGTCTCCCTCACCTATCTCCAACTCCACATCATCCTCCTAGTCATTCCCCTTCTGTGGGTAGGGAGCTTGTGATGGAATGGGTGTTCTAGTCTTTGGGGATAGTCCCCTGCAAATCCCTGGCACAAGTAACAACCTCCTGCAAAGTAGTGGGTCAGCGGGACTTCACTAGTCCACATAATTGTTCAAGTAACCCCTCTATAAATGTGTACACCCTCTTGGCATCAACGAAATCTAGCACCATGACTAAGACCCTCAAAAACTTCAATATGTAATGCTTTGGGTGGCCAGTCTTCCTAAGCTGGGTCAGCTTCCTAAAGTGAGCCTTCGGGTCCCTCCTATCAAAACGCTCCACCACTCTCCATGTGAAGTCCTCATAAGAGGTCACGTTGGCATGCCCTAGTGTGGACAAGCCATGAAACCACCAATCGTGTGCCTCCCCCTCCATGTGTAAGGTATCCATTTTGATGGCTTCCATCTTTGTCATCTGATAAAGCTGGAAATAGGTATCCAACTTCTCTACCCAAGCTCGAGCTATGCACTTGGTAGATCCATCATACGTGGGAAAATACATCCTCCCAATGATACGCTACAACATTGAACTCTTTGTGCTCAGTCCCCCACTATACCTGCGCTTCTCATTTTGTTTGAGCTAGCAATAACCTTTGAAGGACAAGGCTACCTTAAAGTCTTCCCCCATGGATTGCCACTCCCTCAAATAATCTCTCGGGGCACTGGCCAATCCTGGATGGCCCTGGTCTTCTCCTTATGCACCCTCACTCCATTTGTGCCAATGATGTGCCCCAAGTAGAGAATCTACGTCAGCGCAAACTCACACTTGGACAACTTGGCGTAAAACTGTTGCTCTTCTAAAATGCACAACACCACCTTCAGGTGCTGCAAATGCTCCTCCCACGTCCGACTGTAAATCAAAATGTCATCGAAGAACACCTATACAAATTTCCGCAACTGCCCATACAATACATGATTCATGCACAATTGAAAACTAGCAAGTGCGTTTGTCAGGCCAAAGGGCATGATCAAAAACTCAAAATGGCCATAATGGCCCCTGAAAGTCGTCTTGGGGATGTCCTGATCCCTCACTCTGATTTGGTGGTACCCCGAGCGTAAGTCTATCTTAGAGAAGTACTTGGATCCTCTAAGCTCATCCATCAACTCATCAATGTGCAGAATAGGGTAGCGGTTCTTCAAAGCCTTCCTATTGAGCGCTCTATAATCAATGCACATGCGTAAAGTCCCATCCTTCTTCTTCACCAGAACAACTAATGAAGCGAAGGGACTACACCTCAACCTAATGTACCCCAATGCCAACAACTCATTAATGGAACGCTCAATCTCATCCTTGTAAGCCTTGGGATGCCTATAAGGAGTGGTGATAACTGCTTATACCCCAGGCTCCAGTTCAATCGTGTGCTCAAATCCTTTGTTAGGTGGTTTCCCCAGTGGCATGTCCCCAAACATTAGTGGGTGCATGTCCAAGATGGCCTGTATGTTGGGGTGTGGTGGCTTGGGCTGTCCCCCAACCTCTGAAATCCTGAGCTCAACTACCCATGCTATGTCCCCATGCCACAAGTTAGCCTCCATCTTGTGAGTTGAAACTGTCTGTGGAGGATATGAATGCATACCCTGAATAACCACCAGCTTGCCATCCAGCTCGATGAGATCCAGCTCTAGTTTCCTCCAATCAATGGTGACCCGGCCAAGGGAGTAAAGCCACTGGACTCCCATCACCACATTGGTGTCTCGCACATCCACAACAAAGAAATGATCTGTCACTGAGTAGTTTCCCATGGTCACTGTCAAAGCGGGGACATATCGGGTACAACACATAGTCCTATCCCCCAACACCAAAACTGAGAACCCCTATAACTCCTTCGTAGTGATACCCTGCCTCTGAACCATTTGGGCATCAATGAAATTGTGGGTGGCCCCATTGTCTACCAAGACTGAGACACACTGTCCCTGCACTATGCCTTCGATCCTCAGGGTCCAAAATTTGGGAATCCCTTGTAGTGAAGCGAGGACTCCACTAGATGGTGTGAAAGGTGCTCCCCAAGGTGGTGGTGGTGGTGGTGGTCCCCTTCTCTGCCTGAACCTCGCTGTCTCCCCCACCTATCTCCAACTCCACATTATCTCCTAGTCATTCCCCTTTTGTGGGTAGGGAGCCCATGATGGAATGGGTGCTCTAGTCTTTGGGGATAGTCCCCTGCAAATCCCTAGCACAAGTAACAACCTCCTGCAAAGTAGTGGGTCAGCGGGACTTCACCAGTGCACGCAATGGTTCAAGTAACCCCTTTATAAATGTGTACACCCTCTTGGCATAAGCCAAATCTAGCACCATGACTAAGACCCTCAAAAACTTCGATATGTAATGCTCTGGGTGGCCAGTCTTCCTAAGTTGGGTTAGCTTCCTAAAGTGAGCCTTTGGGTCCCTCCTATCAAAACGCTCCACCACTCTCCATGTGAAGTCCTCATAAGAGGTCACGTTGGCATGCCCTAGTGTGGACAAGCCACGAAACCACCAATCGTGTGCCTCCCCCTCCATGTGTAAGGTAACCATTTTGATGGCTTCCATCTTTGTCATCCGATAAAGCTAGAAATAGGTATCCAACTTCTCTACCCAAGCTCGAGCTATGTACTTGGTAGATCCATCATACGTGGGAAAATACATCCTCCCAATGATACACTACAACTCTGAACTCTTTGTGCTCAGTCCCCCACTATACCTGCGCTTCTCATTCTATTTGAGCTAACAATAACCTCTGAAGGACAAGGCTACCTTAAAGTCTTCCCCCATGGATTGCCACTCCTTGAAATAATCTCCCATGGGCATCTGATCATACGACCCACCTTGCACACTAGGTGCCGATGGTAGAATAGTAGTCAACATGGCCTTGGTTTGCCCATTGAAACTTGGTGGGTGAGTGGCTGGTGATGAGTGGTTGTACTATTGTGAGGCCCCTGAATTCTCTCCAAATAGGAACTCACGATGGATGCTCTTGTCCTTATTTTGCTGCTTGATCTCCTCCAACATCTCCTTCTGTCCCTTGGCTAAATCATTTAGGGCCTTCAAGAGGCTATCAAATGTTGCTTCCTCATTACTCTTTGGCTCCCCCATATTTTCTACTACTACTACCTTTGCACGTGCCTTAGTATCAAATGTAATCTCCAACTCCCTCTTCCTGCTCCGATACGTCTGCCTTCAGTAGGTAACATTCTGCCTATCCTCCTCGTTCATAGGAAAGTTCCTCCATGGCTTAGCCAAGATCGAAGCTCTGATACCACTGTAATGTTCCTAATTAGGAAAAATAATGATATGCAAAGCAAAACAATACATACAACACAAAAATCCAGAAAATTCAATGAACAACCATAAAAACTCCAAAAATGTCATCCAACTGAGCCATTTTATTAAATAACTGGAGAGAGAGTACAATAGCATGGAAGGAGTGCACCTGGGCTTGCCACAATGGCAACCTTGACAAGCCCTAGGTGATAATTTAGAAAGCCCAGATGAGATAACGAGTTGCTCCAATGATGTCTTGCACTGCCCCAGAAAACTACAATATCTGTTGGAAAAATATTGTTGGAAATCTCACCTCTAGTGCTCAGAAAAATCTGAAAATTAGCTCCAAACTCCTCTCAAATAACCCACCAAAACCCAGAAAGGGTTTGATTTGGTTCTTACCCCCGAAATTTGGCCCCAATTACCACATCCTCCTCCAATCGCTAGGAAATATAGCCTCTCTACAAACTCCCTAAAAAAACTCTCCAATGACTCCCAAAATGCTAAGTCTCACTACCCCAAAGTTCTCCTTATTTCTACCAGCAAAAAACAACTCCAAAATACTTCCCTCAAACTCTCACGTGTGCCCATAAAATGGCTACTGTGCAAGCCCTATATGTACAAATTCGTAATGCCTTCAATCAACAACCTCTTGCTCCAAAACTCATCAATTAACCTGATCTTCCCCTGAAGCTCCTATGCCAAATTTCTCCCGGCAAACACCACCGGGAAGACAACTGAAAAGAGCCAAGCGTGATCCCCTCCAACATCCTCCTAGAATACGCACTGGCTGAGAGAAAGATTGTGTGTATAGCTTTTAATCCCTCCAAACTCTCTGCCAACTTGGTACAATCTGACCTCTCTAGAGTGGCACTCGTAGTCCACCGAAAGAAGGGTGATCTCTCCCCTTGGAAAACTCGGTGTTGAACAACAGTGTGACCCAGATAAGAAACACGAGCAACAATAGAAAGTTCGATTGACAAAAGACCCCAAAAGTGGTTGAGCTTCTTCTATTTATAGTTTGTGAGTTGCCTTTCCCATGAGGGTCCCTCCAACAAGCTTTTCAATCCCCTTCCTTGGAAATTCGAATTCCCTTCTAGGAAAGTGCGTTTTACCAATGTGTGTGGCCCCCATGCTCCACTAGAAAAAAGATTTCGTCCTCCCCTTTTTCCTAAGTCTTTCTCCAAAAATTTGTGGATCCCATAGTCACCAAAAATGCCAAAATTGTGGAAATAAACTTAAGGTCAATTATTTTAGGAAGGGACATTAGAATCAGTTTGGATTACTGTCTACTTTCCCAATAGATAGTTCTTTCACTTCCTCACAGCTTTCACCAGGGCATAGAGCTCCTTGTCATAGGTAGGGTAGTTAAGAATTGCCCCATGAAATACTTCAGAATGGTAGCATATAGGCCTTCCTCCCTGCACCAAGACCACTCCCATAACATTCCTAGTCGCATCTATCTCCACTTCAAAGGATTGTTGCAAGTTTGGTAATGTCGGAACTCGTGCTTGACTGGTCTTCTTCTTTAGCTCCTCGAAAGCCTCTTGCTGACCCTTTCCCCACTGGAAACTCTTGCCACCTACTGTTATGGCATGGAGAAGTGCTGCTACTACTGAAAATGAAGCTATGAATTTCCTCAGGCACTGTGTTGTCCCAATGAAAATCCTAACCTCAGAATCATTAGTAGGAACCGGCCATTTCATGATGGCCTCCATGTTGGCAGGATCTATCTTAAACTCTCCTCCACCTATCACATACCCCAGATACACCAAATATTGTTGTGCAAACTCAGAATTCTTGAGATTTTCTAGCAATTAGTGCTTCTTTAATGTCCCCAATACCTATGTCAAATATCAAATGTGCTCCTCCCAGGGAGCACTATATACTAGCATATCATCCAAATAGACAATAACAAATGAATCTATAAAAGGGCGTCGTCCAACAATCATCAATCCCATAAACATAGCTGGTCCATTACACAGGCCGAATGGCATGACTAACCACTCATACAAACCTTGTTTGGTTTTGAAGGTGGTCTTTCGGGTATCCTCTTCTTTGACTCGAACCTGGTGATATCCAGACTTTAAGTCTAGCTTGGTGAAGTAATTTGCTTGTTGTAGTTGATCCAACAGACCATCTATCCTGAGTTGAGGGTACTTGTTCTTGAGCGTGATTTTGTTAACCACCCTGCAATCTATACACATTTTCCAAGTCACATCTTTCTTTGGCACAGTGATGATGGGTGACCCACATGGTGATGTACTCAGTCGAATGACACCCTGTTCCAGTAGCTGCTGCAACTGTTTCTTCACCTCACTTCTATAACAAACTACCTGTACAACCCAATGTTTAGCAATGGGGAGTCTGGCAATAGTTGGATCTCATGTTGCATTTACCTCTTAGGTGTTAACCCTTTAGGCTCTTAGAACACATCTCTCTATGCTTGCAGCAACTCCTTCAGTTGTTGTTTATGTTTCTTAGTACACCCTTGCAGGAATGCCTTTCCTCTTATTGACTCATCTACATACTGATCTTCTCTTAAAAACAATAAAACATACTTCTTGTTGGAACTAATCAAATTCTTGGCTTGGTTTGCACTTACCAATGAAAATTTTTACTTTCTTTTGGGCACATTGATGATGAACGATATCTCATCCTTGATGAGTCAGTGCTCATTGGCTCTTTACATGAATATTGCATCTCACATGTACTTGTAGGGACTCCCAAACACGACTCCACATACATCAAGGGGTACCACCTCTAGTTCTACTTGATCAATAAACTCAAAACTGATAGCAAACCTAATTTTTGCATTGTTTTGTTATCTTCAATTTTGCATCCTTATTTACCCATCCTAATGGATATGGGTTTGGATGATCATGAACTTCTAACCCCAATTTCTTGACCAAGTCTACTGCAATGATATTTTCTTGCGATCTTGAGTCAAACAGAGCATCAATATTTGTCTTCTTGACCTGTATCTTTATATGGAAGAGTTTGGTTATTTCTTTCTCTTTTGTTGTTAAAGGGCTACATAGATTTACCTTCTTCTACACTGATGTACATACGATCATCTCATCTACATCCAAACTAATTTCAACTCGGTTGCTCGAATTAGTGGACATGAGAATCTTTCTTTTTGTTCTTCGAGTTTAGCTCTAGATGCAACTTCCAACACTTCTCGTCTGTATGGCCGCCAGTTGCAATGGTTGCAGTGATTGATAAGATCTTTGCACTAGTGTGTTTTGGTTGTTGTCTTTTTATCTTTCCCCCTTTTTGCTTCTTCTCCCCCTCCTTAGAAGCATCTTATCGCTCCTTCTACTTCAATCCATTTGATTGTGCTCTCTTCAAGCCTATATTCTCCAAGTATTGTGCCTATACACAAGCCTCGTCCACTGATTTGGGCTTGAATAGCATCACTTGCTCCCGTAGATGGTGGTGTAGACCCTCCAAGTACTTAAGGAGTACATCTGGGTTCTTTGGGGAGATATCTAGTATTATGGCTATCTTTTTGAACTCTGTGGTGTGCTCATGCACACTTTGCCCCGAATTTTGCCTAAAGTAGTGCCACTGGATCCACTAGTCCTGTAAATACCCAATAGGGTAAAAATGTGACTTAATGAGGGTTTTGAAGTCCTCCCACTTAGTCACTAGAGGCTCTCCCTCCAACCTCAGTGTTTCCGCGTGTCTCTCGCACCAAGTTAGGGCATGGCCCTCTAATTTTAGCCACACAAATGAAATCTTTCGTTCTTCCTCAATTTGATGGAAGCTAAAATAAAATTTTAGTTGTTGCATCTAATGATTCAGCATGAAACAATTAACCTCACTATGGTACGACTTGATATCGACCTTGGCTTCCATTTTAAATAGGGTCTATGATTGATTCACGACACTAGAATTGGGTTGATCTTTTCCGGGTTCTTTCTTTAGCTAGTTCTTTGTTTCTACCCGATCTCCTGATCCCCCTTCTAATTTTTCCTTTGCATTTGAACCCCCATCTTCTCCAAATATCCTAAGCTTATTGCCCAGCACCGCCATGAAGAGATTTGCATTACGATTTATATTAGCGAATTGTTGTTCAAACCGCGAATACCTCTCCTTTGCAAGATCACAAAGGTTATTAACAGATTCATTGATCGTGATTATGATTTTACGAATTTTGGCCCAACCGATCTAGATCCCTTGCAAATCTCAACAATACACCAAAGAAACTTGCTCTAATACCAATATGATCTGTAAATTGTCATGGATATTCTACTCAACAGTTCGTCAAAACAAATATGATAATATTATATTTAAAATTTGAAATTCTACACTGTTACAATTTCATTAGAATTTTGAATCTGTAGATTTAGTACTAATGTTGAAGTCTCTAAGTCTACTTAGTTAGAAACCCTCCATGCACTTCATCTGATTTATTCTTACCTACTTGTTTCATTACTTAACAAGTTATTTACAATGTAAATACTGAAAATAAACACTAGTGCATGCTCAACATATTACAGATCAACAACTGAAGGAAACAGAAACAATCACACCATATGACACCATTATTTTTGGACCAATGTCCCTGGAAAACCCAATGTGGGAAAATTAGTGCAACTATCTGAGGGTTTTCTTATTAAGCAATATCATAGTACAATTTGGGTGTCAAAACTGGCCTACCCAACAAAGAATTTCCTTGGAAGCAATACCTCTTAGTTTGAGACAAATCTGCCGGCTAAAACCCCAGATAATCCTTCCGGCAGCTCCTCAACACCAATCTGCCCCAGAAACCCCAACGTCAACCTTTTCTAGACAGCGTGAGCCCCTCTCTGCCTAGTGCTGGCCCTGCGTCACCCCAAATGGGTCTGCGTCAACCTTCTGGCCCTCTGCGTTAGCAACGCTGGCCTCTTTGAGGCTTTGCGCAGCTCTCGACTACCTCTGCGTGGCCCTGCATGAGCTCTAGCTGCTACTGCGTCAGTCCCCTCGGCTACTGCGCTGCTCTCTTGGCATTATCTCTGCCTCGTTGTTTCTCTGTACTCAATGCCCCTCAATTGCAACTCCGATCACTGATTCTATCTTTCTTAGCAAACCCCGCTCTAGAGAATAGAGCGACTGAACACTCTGGTGTGTTCTCTAAGTGACCCTCAAGCCTCCTCTTATACTTTTCCTGTTGACATATCAACGGCCGAGATTAAGTCCCTAATCAATGGCTAAGATGAGATATGGCTTGATCCATGTCTTTTGGACCATTCTAACACAGTTTCATATTAATCCACATTAATATTTTAATTTCCCTAAGTTTAGACTTAGGGACTCCATTACAAATATTAATTATTTTAATATCTCCTTAACTGTTTAGAATTTGCCCAAACCCTTTCTGTGTATTGGAGATCTCATGTGCCCCAACCTCTCCACCAAATTTCATGGCTAGAGCACATCCGATGCTAGCTCAAATAAACACTCCCTCTTAGCGAGAACTGTGCTCTAGCAATACTCCTCACTAAGTATTACTCTGATCATTTGACATCGGTCCCTGTGCTGATGCTAGGCCTGCGGCCCACCATCCTCTGCATTGTTGTATCCTGTACACGCTATCCATGGTTCTGCCACTGCCACTGCTGCATCTATACGACAACTCCTTTTGCATCTGTGTTGCCACTAGTCTTTTCTCCTAGCACTGCATCCGCACTGCACCTCCTCTCATCATGTTGCATCGTGCTGCCTACTGCTACACTACGACTCAGTTACTGAGAAATAAGTAATTGATCTCCCAACCTAACCTCTCTGTTGGGCTGGAGACCCTCTCTAATGTTGAAGCTCCCTTTGCCACTGACAAGTGCTCCCTCTCTGACCTCTATGCTGCTGCAACAACTCCCTGCATCTCGCACCATTGCACACCTGTTTGTGCCATCTTGCACTGGTGCAACACTCTCGTGCCTCTCGCACTGTTGCAGCCTGCTAGTCTTTCATTGTCCTCGGAATCCCGCAAGTAGCTCTCTTTGCCGCTTCATCTGCATCCATCTCTACTCATATACGCCAGCCCTACTACTCCTCTTCGGGGCTCCCATAGCAAGGTCTAATCCAAGAGGCTGGTACCTCAAGGATCCTACCCCTCATCTACTGTAGTCCATCTGACTACAGCTCGATGTCTCCCCACTTCCGCTCAAGTGGCGTGTGTGCACTCATGGCACAGTCATCGTCTATCAACACTTCCTTCTCTGCCCTTGCTGGTGCTGCCTTAGTCTCAGAAGGCTCTCCCTTACTTTTCTTCCTTGAACACTGGGTCGCTTAATGACCCAGCTCCCCTCAGTGGAAGCACTTGATCTTGGAGAGATCTTTCTTCTTCCGCTTTTCCTGCTTTCCCTCAGATGCTAGGGCAACATCTCCCTCCTCCTGCTTGACTTTGATCCCCTTGCTGCTGCTACCCGTCTTCGACTGCCGTCCGATCTCTTCTTGGCAAAGAGCAGCCCACATCTCATCCCAAGGTGGAAGTGTCCCTCTGCCCAGTATACTCTGGACAAATACCTCCTAGTCTTCTGAGACTGCATTCAAGGCCGCCCTCACCATCAATTCCTGATCCGGCATGGCTTCTATAATAGTCAACTGATCTCGGATCTCGTTCAGTCCTCCGAGGAAGGTGTCAATCAACTCACCCTTCTTCATCTGATACGACCTCAACTGATTCTCATGTAACATTCTTCTCGGCACAGAACTATGCTGGTACAATTTCTTGAGGGCCTCCCACATCTCATATGTCTTTTCCTTCTCGGCAATGTGTGGTATTACATGGTCCTTGACCCCATCAAGGATGATGCTCTTGGCCCTCACCATTGCCTCCTCGTACTTGTCGTTATCATTGGGGTCGAATAGGATAGCTATAAACTTCAAGGCGAAATTCTTGACACGATTTCTGTCAAGTATGAATAAGATTATGGCCTTCTAGACTACGAAGTTTGATGCTCCGTCCAATGTATCAGGGTCTCTTACTCCGTGTAGTGCCATGATGCTTTTCTACCTCCCTCCTGGAAGTTCTCTATTCGACTCCTCTGAGTCTCTACTTCCCGTCTGGAAGTTGTTTTCTGGACTCCCTCTGAGTCTTGATTTCCCTCCCAGAAATCCTTCTGCCGCTGTCGAGATGTCGCCTACTCTGATCGTCTTGTGCAACCACACCACTGATTCGGGTTCCTCGGCTAGAAACCCTTGGTAGCAACTCCCTCCTCTTGGCCTTGCTCTGTCAGGCAATGTTCTGACTATAGTACCTCACCAGCTCCACTCTGCAATATTCCCATAGCCTTCTAAACCCCAACAACCTGAAGGTGAGAGCTTCCTAGGCTCTGCGCAGTCCTGGCACCAGCAACCCGACCTCCTTAACCAACTGCGTCAGCCCTCCTAGCTTCTGCGTGGCTCTGCGTGAGGCTCCCTTTGCCTTCCTTAGCCTCTGTGTTGCCTCTTCCTGGCTCACCCTTGATGACGCAGGCACTGCGTCACCCTTCCCTTGTCGTTTCTCTGCTAGAAACAAATTTTGTCACCTCGGGACAACTGTTTTCTACTGCTATTACTCTGCTCGATTGATGTCCTCAGTCCTCCTTTGATATGCAATCACGCTCTGATACCATGTTGAAGTTTCTAAGTCTACTTAGTTAGAAACCCTCCATGCACTTTATCTGATTTATTCCTACCTACTTGTTTCGTTACTTAACAAGTTATTTACAATGTAAACACTAAAAATAAACACTAATGCATGCTCAACATATTACAGATCAACAATTGAAGGAAACAGAAACAATCACACCATATGACACCATTACTTTTGGACCAATGTCCCTGGAAAAATCCAATGTGGGAAAACCGGTGCAACTATCTGAGGGTTTTCTTATTAAGCAATATCAGAGTACAATTTGGGTGCCGAAACTGGCCTACCCAACAGAGAATTTCCTTGGCAGTAATACCTCTCAGTTTGAGACAAATATCCCAGCTGAAACCACGGATAATCCTTCCGGCAGCTCCTTAGGACCAATCTAACCCCAGAAACCCTAGTGTCAGCGTTTTCTAGACTGCGTCAGCCCCTCTCTGCCCAGCGCTGGCCCTACGTCACCCCGGATGGGTCTGCATCAGCCTTAGGAGGCCCTGCGTCAGCCTTCTAGCCCTCTGCGTCAGCGACGTTGGCCTCTCTGAGGCTCTACGCAGCTCTCGGCTACCTTTGCGTGGCCCTGCGTGAGCTCTCGCTGCTACTGCGTCACTCTCTTCTGCTACTGTGCTGCTCTCTCGGCACTATCTCTGCCTCTCTGTCTCTCTGTACTCAATGCCCCTCAATTGTAACTCCGATCACTGATTTTATCTCTCTTAGCAAACCCCACTCTAGAGAATAGAATGAGTAATCACTCTGGTGTGTTCTCCAAGTGACCCTCAAGCCTCCTCTTATACTTTTCCTGTTGACATATCAACAGCCAAGATTAAGTCCCTAATCAACGGCTAAGATTAGATATGGCTTGATCCATGTCTTTTGGACCATTCTAACACAGTTTCATATTAATCCACATTAATATTTTAATTTCCCTAAGTTTAGACTTAGGGACTCCATTAAAAATATTAATTAGTTTAATATCTCCTAAACTGTTTAGAATCTGCCCAAACCCTTTCCGGGTATTGGAGATCTCATGTGCCCCAACCTCTCCACCAAATTTCGTGGCTAGAGCACATCCGATGCTACCCCAAATCAACAAATAATAGTGCATGCATGCGAATTAAAATTATGCAAAAAATAGAGGACGGAAAAATAAAAGATCACACATATTGGACACAAGATATGCTCTGGGAAACCTTTTCAAAAGAAAAACCCAGCTTGAAGGTGAGGTTGCTCCACTCTCTTTCTGTAAATGGAAAGATGGCTGCGAATACAAAGAAGTATGGCCTGGGGCCAGTGGGCTGCTATAGTGTACAAATACTCTTTGTTTGATCTACCTCCTATCCCTTTTGGTTATTTTTGCTCAGTTATGGAACAAATGCACTTGAAAGAATGGAACCCCTTTTCCTCCTAGTGGCTTGATTATAACATAACCTGATAGCCCCTAGTGGTTAGGTTTGACTACATCAACTCTTAACCAGAGTTACAATATAAATTCTTCTAGAGTCTTCTACATCATAATTAAATGGCTAGCCCCATTTTCATGAATAATAGGGGCTAACGTGCCATCCTCTCAAATTATGGTGGTGAAAATAGGAAGGTCAATTTCTTAGTGGCATAAATTTCGCATATAGACTGTGATTGATACGATTCTTGCACCACTGGAAATGTCTCTGTGTGTTAAAAAAAAAAAAATTGCGCTAAAGCAAAAAAGTTTTATCCTCATAAAACATTTGATGCCTCAAAACGCTCCCAAAATGTTTTAAACCCTATTCTGCCAAACTTGGTCTGATCGGTAAAAATGGTCCTATGAGCTTACTTTTCCACTTTTCCTCTCTTAAAGCATCAAGATGGATGACAACAATATAATGATCCAATGCAGATCATGAATAAAAGATGTTATATTGATCTAATGAGATGTTGGTTACATTGGGTATATGACTACATTTAGCCCTTGCATAATATGTTAAAATGCATGGTAGTGTAGGATGCATTGCATATTATGTTCATCATATTCTGTTCTCATGCTAGATTAGATTGCATGTAGATTAGACTTGCATCTTAGAATAGATTTACTTTACTACATGGATTTATTATTACGCCCATCGCACATGCTTCCAATAGTTGTATTTTGATGTGTAGGACATAACTCTGCATCCCAGAAGATTGTTGGAGTTCTCATGACCCCCCATTCGAGTACATGGATCATGCACTCTACAGTGAGCTCATGTCCTAGTTGGAGCCAAATGTTACCCACCAAAAGTGGGTACCCCTAGAAGAACTTTTCTACTATTCATCTTCTTCCCATCTGCAGCTAGCAACCCTTGACAGCCCACCTTGTAGCCAATGTGACATGCTACTTTATCTCCACCACTTGTATTAATCATATGTTTCCTCACCCAATTTTCAAGATCACATGTTAGAAGGTGGGAAATCCTACCCAAAACGTATGTTATTCATTCTGCAATCAATTGCTTATACTTGTTTTCATATGGGTACTTTGGCATGGATTATTAGGTGACTTGGAAGAAGGAAGGGATTTGATTGTGGTTTTGTCCCCTCACCTTAAACGGGCAGTAAATTTCAATCCTAGTCTCATGGGATCTCCCCTACTGGCTTATGGCTTTAGGGAGAGCACTACTTGGGAAACCCCGATTTTGGTAGCATGCTCTCATTTTCCTATTCCATATTTATCACTTCCCTCTACACATTATGATCCCTATTCACTATTTCCCTTCTTTGGGTCCACGTGAGCATTGGGTCCATAGGGTTTAGCACAACCCCCCCCCTTTTGTCCACATATCTAGGTCAAGCCTAGAAACGTTGCCCCAAAGGTTGATGTAGCTAAAAGAATGTTAAAAGCATATCATGGCTACAAGAAAGAAACAAAAGAAAAAGAAAATCATAAAATGCAAAACATGACTGGGGCATTAAATAAAGAACATGGGAAAAATCCAAGCATGAGCTATACCCCTTATCATTATGGCCATCACCCTAGTTAATAGGGCCACTAATTACCCCATCACATCATTAAAGGAACCCATGCATGTCCCAACCCCTAGTGAGCTATGAACTGCCCCATCTTTAAGGGGTTAATAACCATTGTATATCATTCACAACATGTTCTCATTTCCTAGAGCTTCGAGTAGTAATACAAAGAAAAATCAAGAAAAAGCAAAGGGAAAAGAAAGAGGGGTGGAAAAACAAAGGTTGGGGTAACTAATGCATCCACAATTGCTCCCTCCTTACATATGTGCACCCAATATGTGGACTTTCTCATTATTGTTGCCCCTTGGCCCATGGGATTTGGCTCTGGGACCTCCTTATCCCCATCCATTCCATCATTATTCATATGCCACCTATTAATTCAAGGATGTACCAAGAACATGTTTTTCCCCTTAGAAGACGGTAACACCTAATAGAGTCCTCTATTAACCACTCCTACCTAGGGAGGTAACAGTATTAAGTGATCAATTTTCCCTTGATTAACAAGCATGTTTCATTTAGATGTACTAATGATTAATTGTACCTAATTGTGAAAATGCAACACTGGACATTGTGTGTGATGGGTAGGTGGTTTCCATCATGGGTTGGGCAACTTAACTGGGGCACAAGTCCATTAGAGGAGCATTATGACACCCTAAAGGTGAAGTGTTGAGAGTCATGGGACTCCTATCACTTGCAGAGCATCACTCTATTTCATGGGCACCTTCAACACTGCAACACTTTGTGCCTTGCTCCACATTATTTATGAGATGATGCACTTGGACCAGTGTGCCCCAACCAGCTTAGCAATGATCACATGGTTTGGCAACTGATCCAAGGCCCATATGAGGTTTGTCTCAACCACGTCTCAACCCTTGAGACATGGGAGGGATAGCACCATCCTCAAAGCTATGAATGTTGGAGCAGAAGCAGGGTATCATATCACCAAGAGACCCATGAGACCTATTTTGTGCCCCAAACACAACATTGGGGTCCACGTGATGATTTGCATGGAGAGCTAGGGGCCAACCCCTAGAGTATGATTTTTAGAGCCCTCTTCACTTAGCTTATCACTAGAGGAAACTGACTCGCAACACATGCCCTCAAAAGACCTACACATGCATGCTGTCAGCATTTCAACCCTCACTTAGTTTTGCCCATCATTTTACAATTAAGAGGGGATTTTAGACTAAATTAGAGTTCATTAGACATGTATAAATAAGAGAGATAACATTTCACTCTCTCATCATCATCCCTTGGAGAATTCAGACCTCATAAGAGAATTCAAACTTGTTCATTCTTGGCTATTGGAGATTCTTGGAATGCACTTTGATGTTTGGAAGCTATTTTGGATTGTCTTTGGAGCTATTTATTTGGTGAATGGATGGGTTTACTACATGTTATCTTGTAAGTTCCTATTGTTGATGATTATCATTTTGAATGTCTAATGTATGGAATTGTTGCTTCTAGATTATGTTTATTTGTGCCCTAATTTGTTTAATATGATTTTTGGAAAGCTATCTAGTTGAGAATTTGTTAATTTTTGGTATGTTCTATGCTTAAGAGGAATTTACTTCAATTTTCTTATTAGCCCAATATCAATATCCAGTTTAGCAATCACATCAACATGATAGTAAAATGCAAATACAACATAAACATAAATAGTAGAAGACAAGCCAAGACAAGAGGACACAAGATATGTCATCAGCCAGGGACAAACCCCAATGTGGAGAAACCCTTGATCAATTCTTCTTATATTCTTCAATAGTTCAGCAGAGAGAGAGATAGTACAAATATACAAATTTGATATTTTATGACAGCAGCAGTAAAGCCTTGACTAGAGAAGTCAATGCTGGTCAAACAGGATAGAATCTTCCTCTAAATGGCTTGCTCAAGCCCAGTCAACTTCAGCCTTCAACAGTAAGCTCAATGCACCCAAAAACTACACTGTTGGTTCTGCTCCTAGGAAGATCCTTCAAATCCTCGGAAGATCATCCATATGGCACCAACAAGATGCTACTCATTAAACTGAACTAAACATGGTCAAACCTTGACCCAATGCATCTCCCAAAATGTTGTTGTCTTCTTGCTACACTTGTTGTCACTGCTTCATGAGTTAGGGCATCAACCTTCAGCCCTCATTCTCCACACAGTCAACAATGCAGGCCTTCTTAGGCTGTGGTGTACCAAGGTGAGACTCCACCACTGCCACGTAGTCCAAGTATGGCTTGTTGACCCTTAGAACAACCTTTGCTGCTGGCTATGGCCCGCGGCCTAGCCTAGCAGTAAGTTAGGCCTACGGTCCTCAAACAAACAACACCCAACAACTTTTAATTAGCAACACTAACTCCTTATCTTCCTCAGCCCACACAGCCCTACAATCTAGGACCTTGAATAACAACTCGACATTCGGTCTTACCCTAAGACAACCACCCTAAATAGATCCACAAGTTGATCCGTTTCTCGCTTTCCAAGTCCTTTTTTGTTTAGTTCACAAGCCCAGCAACTCGGTTGAAGATACCCCCCTATTCACACCTGTTTTGACCTTCTTTTGTTGCAGATGGACTTGCTCTTTGCTACGGCTAGGTCTTCATTTGACTGTGGATTAAGGCCTTCCTTTTGCTACGTATTAGGGCTCCTCTTGACTGCGGATTAGGGCTCCTTTTGATTGCGCATTAGGGCTTCTCTTGACTGCGGATAGGAGCCTTTCTTTGATTGTGGCTAGATCTCCTCTAGATCTCCTCTCTTGACTGTGGCTAGATCTCCTCTCTTGACTGTGGCTAGATCTCCTCTCTTGACTGCAGCTAAATCTCCTCCCTTGACTGCAGTTAGGGCACCTCTTATCTTTCTTTCCACCACGTCCTCCTTGTGATAAGACAAACCCAAACAAGTGGATAGAGAGATCATGATATGATGTGCTGCTCAAATGACTTGAGGTCTCCTCTATTTAAATGCAACGTTGAGGTTGAGCTGGGGGTAAAAGTGCTTGTTTAGCTTACTGGCCGACCTTGAAAAATTGTCAATAATACAAATAAATTCATATCTCCATAAATAAATGTCGAAATCGGATGATCTTTAGATCAATCCTATACCTCTCAGAGAGAGGAATCCAAGAAAAATATCAATTTCCATAAATAAGGTGACCCATATGGAGTTTGGCCCTAGTTTCCAATTTTAACACTCCCTCTCAATTAGGGAAGACTCCATCTGCTAATCCATCTGTCAGTCGATACTATCTCATCAATGCACTTCTCTGCGCTGCTCAACTATGAAGAAGAAGTGATCGAGAATGTATCATACCATTCTCTACTGACCCGAAGTCAATCCCATATAAAGAGAGTAACTCATACCACTCTTATAGATCCGAAGTCAATTCCAAGTGATCCTAGATCAATATCGGTCGTCCTAGCATAGGGAGTATGGTAGTACACGATGCTTCCATCAGTAGTACTATGGTCCCTATCCTCATTTCCCTACTCATTGGCCAGATGAGAGGTACTTCCAGTGAGTCCCAAACTACATGGGTAGGATGTCTCAGCAGGAGAAGGATGAACCACTCATCTTGCCTACATGTCGTCATGGGTATCACAGGGGAAGGCCGAACCACTCACCCTGTACACAACAAATCACTAGGGGAAGGCTAGACCAGTCACCCTATGATTATGTCTCAGTAAAAAAAGGATGAACCACTCATCTTGCCTACATGTCGCCATGGGGTATCACAGGGGAAGGCTAAACCACTCACCCTATACACAACAAATCACTAGGGGAAGGCTAGACCACTCACCCTATGATTGTGTCTTAGCAGGAGAAGGATGAACCACTCATCCTGCCTACATAGAAAACCACTAGGGGGACGCTGAACCACTCGCCCTATGGTTTCTCATCACTCCAAGAAGTACCCCAAGCCTCCCAGAGCTCCCAGAGCTCAATATCCATATCATACAGGACCCTAAGGAGAGGGTTTCTCCACAACTCCTAGTCGTTCTTGGAAAGTCAAGAATTTGACCTTTCCCAAGGGCTTCGCTAGAATATTGGCGACCTGCTCATCTATGTGATGGAGCCTTATTGCTCTTCATTGTACCATATCCTGGATAAAGTGGTACCTGATGTCTATGTGCTTGGAGCGATCATGAAATACAAGATTCTCTGATAATCGGATCCCACTCTGGTTGTCACAAAGGATCATGGTGGTATCCAGCATATGTCCAAATAGCTCATTGAAGAGCTTCCTCAACAAAACAACTTCATAGGAGGCCATACTCGCAGCTATGTATTCGGCCTCAGTGGTGCTCAAAGCAACCAACTTCGGCTTCCTGCTCATCCAGGATATCGAAGCAAAACCCAAAGAGAAACAACACCTAGAAGTGCTCTTGCGATCCACCACACTGCCTGCCCAATCAACATCAGAATAACCATGCAGCCTCACATCTCTAGCAGTGTATGTCAATCCAAGAGTGATTGTGCCCCGAAGATATCTCAGAAGATTCTTGGCACCAATCCAATGTGAGTGATGAGGCTCAACCATATATTAGCTCAACATGTTAATTGCAAAACATATATCCGAACGGGAGTTCACCAAGAACATTAGTGCTCCTATGAGTTGACGATACTCAGAAGCATTTACCAATTCGGGTCCAGCAGCACTATCGCTTAACTTCTTAAAGTTAAGCTCCATCAGGGTAGTCATGGGCTTGCAATCCACCATCCCATCCCAAATCTTTCCAACATCTTCACAACATATCTTCCTTTAGATAAGAAAATTTCTCCTGACTTTTGCCAGACCTCCAACCCAAGGAAGTAGTGCATCAGTCCTAGATCCTTCATCTCAAATTTGGAATCCAACTCCCTCTTACGTTTGTGAATGAGAGGGTTTGCATCTGTCAGAAAGAGGTTGTCCTCATAAAGTACTAGTATGAGAGGTTTATCATCCACAACTTTAAGGTAAATGTTTGGATTGACTTCACTCCTTTGCTTCATCAGATAGCTATCAATCCTCTCATACCAAGCCCAGGGTGATTCCTTCAAACCATAGAGAGCTTTCTTCAACCTATATATATGAGATTTCTGGTCATGAACCTCAAAGCCCTCGGGTTGTTCCATATAGTCTTTGAAGTGACGGAACCAGGTGTATACTTCATCCTTCCAAGAGCTTACGAGCATCATACTAGATAAATCTGAGGTCTTGCTATTACTTGAGGGGAAAGGTCCCCTTGTAAGTTTTCCTTCAGTACATCCCAGACATATATCTGCATGCTCTTCTTTGAACTCGGGCATCCCTGTCACCATCTATCTCACATCAGGTAGGGCCTTATAATGAAGATGGGCAAACGTCTGGTGCCATAGTTCAGATTGTAGAGATGTGTCACAAGACATGGCCCCCAATGGACTTCTTGCAACTTGATACAAAGCGCCAACCCTGAACCCAAGGGTAAAAGCATCTTTAAAATTTCTTTTCCAAACACGTACCTTTCCATTGATGAATGCCACCTTGTAACCTTTGTCTGCCATTGCCGAAATGGACACCAGCTTCTTCTTGAGATCAAGTACATAAAGAACTTCTTGTAGATGAATCGTGTTACCCTGATTCAATTGAAGGGTAACATTCCCTACACCCTTTATGGGATAGGTGGCATTATCTTCAAGAATAATCTCCAAGTTTGTTTCCTACTCTATCAGATTAGAGAGAGATTCCTTGTATCTGGTGAAGTGCCTTGAAGCACCACTATAAGCCAATTCCCCAAAGTGTCTGGAGGAGAGGTAGTGGAGAGGGCCGATATAAGATAATATTCCTTTTGCTTATTGTTAACAATATTTGATTCTACATACCTAGAGTTCCTTGGTTTCTTGGAGGGTCGACCATTTCCTTGATGTCCTTACTTGGTGGGCTATTAGCTCAAGGCTTATGTGGAATGTATCTAGCCCCTCTCCCTGAGGTTTCTTTTTGGGCTTATGTTGACTGATTCGTGTATCCACTACTGGTGTAGGTTATATCAAGTGTGTTGGTCTAATGTGTTGGGTGCCATTCTCATGAGGTTTAGCCACTACATGTTCTCCTCTAACCTAACGGGTTCTCCTAGCCCTATCGCTAAGCTTCATCGGGTGATTTCAGCCTGCCCGCATTCCTTTTTCCTTTGCCATTGTACTTGCCATTACTTCGATCGTTGTGGTTGAAGTTTCCCCTGGAATGATTGTGATCATCATCATGTGATGTGTCCCTCTTATTTGGACACTCCCTTGCATAGTGGCCAAACTTATTGCAAGTAAAGCATCTGCCTTTCCTTCCTCTCTTAGATCCAGGATTTCCATGGAAATGACCTTTAGTTCCTGCATTGTTTCTCCCTTTGGCATGAGTGGTGAATGCAGTAGGGTCTCCTTTATTAAAAGGCTTTTCTTGCTCCACCATTCTTGTTTCTTCTTGAATGCATTTCGACATCAATTCTTCAAACCTCGGAATTCGATCATTATTGAGAATAGTGGTTCTAAATATATACCACTCGGGTGGGAGCCCGCCAAGAATAGTGATAATCAGTTCCCTGTCAGATATGATTTCTCCAATCCCAAGAAGATCATTCTTGATCTCGGTGATTCTTAAGAAGTAGGATTGAATATCCTTGTCCTCGCCCTTCTTAATATCCTTCAACTTATTTTTGAGAAATAAAATTTGATTTGCATCACTAACCTTGAACATGCTTACCAATTTGTCGTAGATCTCCTTGGAGGTGTTCAAATAGAAGATGTAGGCCACCAAATGCTTGTCAATGGAATCTCTGATAATCTTCTTCGCTTTGACTTCAGCCTTGTTGTACTTGCCCTTTGTAGCAATAGGTGCATTTGATGGAGGCTCAGGGATTTTACCCTTCACATAATCCAACACTTCTTGTTCTTCCAATGTTAGATCAAGAGACATCTTCCATCCGTGATAGTCAAACTTTTCATGGAGCTTGTCTTCAGCTAGGAAGTGGGATGAGGAACACATTGAGCCTTTTGTCCTTTCCAACTGTCTTTGGTGATTGCTATTTCACTCTTGCCTGGGCTTTGTCTTCACCTAAGCTCTGATATCATGTTAATTTTTGGTATGTTCTATGCTTAAAAGCAATTTACTTCAAATTTCTTATTAGCCCAATATCAATATCCAGTTTAGCAATCACATCAGCATGATAGTAAAATGCAGATAGAACATAAACATAAACAGTAGAAGACAAGCCAAGACAAGAGGACATAAGATGTGGCACCAGCCAGGGACTAACCCCAATGTGGGGAAACCCTTGATCAATTCTTCTTATATTCTTCAATAGTTCAATAGAGAGAGAGATAATACAAATATACAAATCTGATATTTTATGACAACAACGATAAAGCCTTGACTAGAGAAGTCAATGTTGGTCAAATAGAACAGAATCTTCCTCTAAATGGCTTGGTCAAGCCTAGTCAACTTCAGACTTCAACAGTAAGCTCAATGCACCCAAAAACTACACTGCTGGTTTTGCTCCTAGGAAGATCCTTCAACTCCTCGGAAGATCATCCATATGGCACCAACAAGATGCTTAGTAAACTGAACTAAACATGGTCAAACCTTGACCCAATACATCTCCCAAAATTTTGTTGTCTTCTTGCTGCACTTGATTTCACTGCTTCATGAGTTAGGGCATCAACCTTTAGCCCTCATTCTCCACACAGTCAACAATGCAGGCCTTCTTAGGATGCGGTGTACCAAGGTGAGACTCCACCACTGCCACACTATCCAAGTTTGGCTTGTTGACCCTTAATGTAACCCTTAGAACAACCTTTGCTGCTGCCTATGGCCTGCGGCCTAGCCCAGTAGTAAGTTAGGCCTACGGTCCTCAAACAAACAACACCCAACAACCTTCAATTAGCAACACTAACTCCTTATCTTCCTCGAACCACACAGCCCTACAATCTAGGACCTTGAACAACAACTCGACATTCAGTATTACCCTAAGACAGCCACCCTAAACAGATCTGCAAGTTGATCCCTTTCTAGCTGTCCAAGTCCTTTTCTTTTCAGTTCACAAGCTCAACAACTCGGTTCAAGAGACCACCCTATTCGCCCCTGTTTTGACCTTCTCTTGTTGCGGTTGGACTTGCTCTTTGTTGTGGCTAGGTCTTCATTTGACTGCGGATTAAGGACTTCCTTTTGCTGCGTATTAGGGCTCCTCTTGACTGCAGATTAGGGCTCCTTTTAACTGCGGATTAGGGCTCCTCTTGCTGTGGATAGGAGCCTTTCTTTGACTGTGGCTAGATCTCCTCTCTTGACTGCGACTAGATCTCCTCTCTTGACTGTGACTAGATCTCTTCCCTTGACTGCAACTAGGGCACATCTGATCTTTCTTTCCACCACGTCCTCCTTGTGAGAAGACAAACCCAAACAAGTGGAGAGAGAGATCATGATATGATGTGCTCCTCAAATGACTTGAGGTCTCCTCTATTCAAATGCAACGCTGAGGTTGAGTTGGGGGTAAAAGTGCTTGTTTAGCTTGCTGGCCGACCTTAACAAATTGTCAATAATACAAATAAATTCATATCTCCATAAATACATGTCGAAATCGGATGATCTTTAGATCAATCCTACACCTCTCAGAGAGAGGAATCCAAGAAAAATATCAGCTGCCATAAATAAGGAGACCATATGGAGTTTGGCCCTAGTTGCCAATTTTAACAGAATTGCATATGTTACTCATTATATAACATGTTATGAATATTCATAGTGGAACAATTCTTATAAATCTCCATCAAACTCCATTTATCATTAAGTGGGTAAATGTTGGAATTTTAATACGTAGGGCATCTAATTTCTGCCTCCTTAGAAACAAAGTTGGCTTATCTATCACATCCTTAACTCCATATGCCTAAAGGAAAAGGCACTATTCCAAGTCTTTGGTGATCATCCAAAATTTTCTCCAAAATTTTCTCTCCTTAAAAGTTGGTCTTTTTAAGGCTAGGGCGAAGATCTAGGGCTTGCAACAAAATTTTCGGGAGGAGGCTTTTTGGTGATTTGAGAGCCTAAACATTAAGAGATAGGTCTAGCCTACCTAACCTATCAATTTGGTGGGAATCCACTCAAATTTCATCCATAAAATCTCTTACCCTAGGTGTTGCTCCAAGAGGGAAACCCTAGTTTCTTTTCCCCTCAACTTGAGGACTTTCTTGAGGGTTTCATGAGCCTTGTCTTAAGAAACACTTTCTCTCAAGCCTTGACCTTGTGAATACCTATCACCATCGAAATATCTCAAAACCCTAGGCCTTGAGCCTTCTTTTCTAGGGCCTTTTTTTGAGAGCGTTTTGCTTCTTTGAAGCCTTGAACCATTATTGAGTCTCTCTTGAATGAGCTCTAGCTTGATCATTTTGTGCCACAGAATATCTATTTTTAAGTGATCTCCTACTAGGACTCCTCCCGTCAGTGAAAGTCCATAAAGAGCAGGGGGTTTGGCTGAGGTGACATTCGGCCTTTATCCCATTGTTAGCTCTTTGTCTAGCTCTTGTCTTTTAGGGTTTCCCTCTCCAAGGCATTCTTGATTTTGTGGTAACAATCCCTTCGGAACAGTCTAGGAAAATAACTATTGAATTTTTCCTACAAGATGCACATTAGAATACAATTTTGTGTTAGATAATTACTTGCTAATGATTTCCATAAATTAATCTTATGCCATTGATATGATTAAGCAATTATACTTAAAAAAAATTCAACAATAAATGCAACAGAAACAGTAAAGATCAAAGAAAGACAAACATGCACAATAGAGACAACACTTTTACCCTGGTAAACCCAAACTTGGGAGAAAACCCAACAACTTTTCTTCTAGGAGAAATTCTTCTTTAACAAGGTTTATAAATCCAATTTGTCTAGAATATTTTTCCAAAATTCAAGTCAAAATACTAGTCATAATTGGTCAAATTCTAGAAATTCAATGCTGGTCAAACCAACCAAAATATACAAAAGTCAACATTGGTCAAGCAGTCAACCTACAGTGAAACTTTGACCTTATGGTCAGTTTTAGTTTTTCCCAGTAATCAATTCTAGTCAATGATCAACTTTGGTCAAATTTCAAATAGATTACTTGGTCAAACTCTTGTCAACATCACCTCTTTCTGTCACATGTGCAGCTCCTCTAGAAGAGACAAGATCAAAAATGAAGTGTCACATCATGTATACTAGTCAAATCAGGGTGAATTTTTCCCAATGGGCACACCATTTCATGGTTGGGCCAACTTGATGCCCCAATAAATAAATTTTTATTTTTATTTTCTTAGGCCAACTTGGATACCCCTTCGCATGAAGGAATACCTCTCGATACTACACAAAAATCAACACTCCCTCTTACCGGGGGAGGTTTCTCCTTGGCTACAATAGATTTCCCTTTAGCTGAAATTTCTCCTTCAGAAGAAAAGTTCATGAGCTTGTTAGGTTGATGCATGTTTATAGATCACTCTATCCTGGAGTAAGAAATGTGACTCCTCACATGCACATCTATAGTTCACTCCATCCTAGAGTAGGCAATGTGACTCTTGGGCCATGTTACCCACCACTTGTGGGTAGTGTATATGGGAGAAAAGTTTTCTCCTAGATGGTCCTCAGTCGACAGCCAGCGGCCCCTTACAGCCCCCACATATCTCAATGTGCCATTTTCTCTGCCACCTGAGCCAACCATGTGGTCCCTCACCCATCTGTTATGAATATATGTTTGAATGTGGGCCTTTTGACCCCAAAGGTATGTCTTTTCATTGGTATAGTTGAGTAGTTTTCGTTACTTATCATGGGCACTTTTGGGCATGAATTGGTGGGGGGATTCAGCAGAAAGAGTGGGTTACGTTTGTATTCTTGTCTCCATTGCCCGATTTCGTGGTTACCCTTGTATCCTAGTCCTGTGGGGTCTCCTTTATTGGCCATTAGCCCGTGGGAAATTCCAATTTTAGATGCGTGGTCTCACTTCCCGATACCACCTACATTACTCCCTCTCCACTTATTTGAGCCCCATTCATCTCTTTTCCCATCCAGGTACACATGTCTCCACTAGGTCCTCATAGGGTTAGCCTCCCCCTCCCCTTGTCCACACCTTGGGTTGGGCTTGGAACGATGCCCCAGAGGTTGATGCTACTAAAAAGCATAATTTGGCCACTCTCAACAAGAAATGTACCACAAAATGCAAAAGATAGCTGGGACATACAAATTTAGCACGTGGGCAAAAGCCAAACATGAGCTCTACCGCTTATTCATGGCTATCACCTTAGTTCCTGTGGGCCCTAGAGGAGACCCCTCCATCACTAAAGAACCCATGATTGTCCCAACCCTTAGTGGGCGATGAACTACCCCATCTCAAGGGGGTAACCATTGCTATATATTACACATCATGCTCTCCATCCCTTAGAGCCCCCAACAATTATGAAGAAAAATCAATAAAAGGGAAAAGGCATATGAAGAAGGGTGGAAAAATAAAGGCTGGGGTAACTCATGTACCATGATTTTCTCCTTCCTACACTCATATACCCAGGTGTGGGCTTCCCTTATTATAGCTACCCATGCACCTTGACATGTGGTCTGGATTATTCCCATGATCCCCCATGCCATTCCATTATTATATCACTTGCCACCTATCTCTTAAAGGATGTATTATGGACATGCCACCCCCTTTAGAGGTTGAAACCACCCAATAGGGCCTTTGGTTAACCTCTTATTGAGCTAGGAGACACTTGTACAATCCAAATCCCACTATGAAAGGGCATGGCACCATGAAGTGCTCCATCGATCCCATGATTTGTAAGCATTATTACTTGATTATTCTAATGATTTGTTGTATTGGAGGGCAATGGGATGCATTGAATCCTATACAGGATTGTGGGTGGGTCTTCATTTAGGGCTTGGTCTCCCTATATGGGGTCCTAGCCCTCCAAAGGGCCACATTTGCACTTGTAGGGTGAGGGTTGAGAGTCATGGGCCTCCACCATAGCAGATACTACTTCATGGATCCCCAACAACATTCATTGATTGCTTGTGTTCCACATTTGGGATGAGGATGATGCACCTGGTCCACCATAGCTGGCTCCATAGTTGAACCATACACTTAGCAGATGTTCCAGGATGCCTCCTGCTACACAGGGAGGGCTTATGTCATTGCTCCAGCCCTTATAGATGGTCTATAGACATATTTGATCCATTTGGAGACCCATGAGGATGTCCTTGTGCCCCCACACCCACTTGGGAGCACCACAGGTTCTTGATTGGATAACAAGGGGCCAACTCCTTATCCACTATGTTTGGAGTCCATTTCTTCATTATGGCACCCCTTGGACTTCATCAGGCCTCCTCAATGGCCCAACAACTCATTTTGTTGATCATTCAACCCTCTTGAGAGGCTTATTTTTAGATTATTGAGCTATTTGGTGGGCTTGTCACCAAATTTTTTCTATTATGCACATTATTTTATTTGAGGGGCTAAATTAGACCTAATTAGTTAAATCGAATTCATTAGGAAGTGCATAAATACAAGTGTGATGAATCATTTTGATCATAACCACTTGGATTTGATCATTCTCTCTCGTGAGATTTTCGCTATTCTTTTTGGAGGACGAAATTGAATTCATGTTTGGATATTCTTCTTTTTTGTCTTGGAGCTTCACTATTGGCATATAATGATGAGTGGATTGTTGAGAAATCCAGGGCATTGGGATGATGAGGTGATTTCTCTAGCATTGATAACTGCTTGTGAATGCTTTTTGCTTCCTTAAATTAGATTCTTCTTTTACTTAGATTCTTATAGTGTTCTACTTCATCAAACAACTACTAAACCATAATCAATAATGAGACAAGAGACACATAATGTAAGCGATCAGGTAGGGCCAAAACCTCTCCAACTTGAGAGGAAAACCCAAACGAATTCTTCTTCTTATAGAAGCTTCTTGTGATGAATACTAAGACCAAGACCCTTGACACAACAACCCCTCCAAGGCTAAGTCACAACACCCTTCTTCACCGCTTCTTCTTCTAGCTCAAGTCAACTCTAGTCAAATTGACTTCTAACACTGCAAATTTTGGCTAATCTAGTACTTTGGCCTTCCTCCACAGTTCTGCAACTTTCGGTTGTCTGAAACTTCTACAAAATCACACGTGTGGGCTGAATTATGGACCTTTATGATGTGTTTCTTCTTCGCTTGGCTTGAGGGCCTCTCCGTGTAATCTCGACTAGCAATAATGATGGTTTTGTGATCCTTTACTTGACTTTTGTAAAGGCTGATGTAACCCTACTGCAAAAACCCTAGTTTCTGTCACACGTGCAAGGAGACTAACCCAAAAATAGTGCCAAAGATCTTCATTCTTCCTCTCTTTCTTCTTGTTGGTTATGAGGCTGCTCTTCTTGTGATTTTCGTGCTTCTTTTCTTGTCTTGGATTTTTTTCCAAATTGTCCTTCAAATGATGCTGAGTTGCTCTATATATAGTGGATTGTCCATGTGATAAAGGCCAACTTGACCTTATGCCTAGGTAGACATGCCATTTTGGGATCATCTTAATTTCCTTTTGTAGGCCGACTTCAAGGGGTACTTGTGACAAGGTCTTGAAGGGTTTATGATACAAATAACATCTCTTTTTACAATGTATAATATGCCCAAATGGGTCTTCATTCCTTAACATTGACTTTACTAGATTTTATGACTTGATGACCAAACCTAATAGCTCACAATGGGAGCTTCAACTAAAATAAAATTCCTTGAGCATGAACACCATGACTCAAGCATTACAAAATCATTTTATTTTCTTCTTTACTTCAATTACATACAATCATGATTACACATGTCATTATGAAGACCGAATCTAGTTACATTTTTCAACATGGACATACCTTTTCTTACATGTAAGTACTCTTCCAATGCTATTTTGTCATTTTATTATGTCACATGCATGTTGCTGGAGATTTTCGCTATACTAGGCAGAAATTTACTACTTTTCTTATGTGAAATTGTGGAAGATTGTTTTTTATAGCGTTGCATCATGTCATGGGCCATGTATGAATAAGTAAGTATTCCTAGAGATATTTTGTCAAAATTTTAGCTCGATAAGTCATCTTATATTGCATATCGAAGTGTAAATACCTTGAAGCAATTGTCTCATGCCCTAATTGCCATGTGAAATTGTTCTAGAGGCCTCCTTGACTAAACAAAATCATCCCAAGCATTGGAATCTCCTTGACTCCATTTCTCCCAAAGTATTAGGTACTGATCCTACACTAGTGATCACTCTAAAGCACATCTTTCTCACCTTCTCTCTTTCTTTCTAGACCTAGCCCCTATAGGTGACTAAGGACATCAATTTTCTCATAATTCACCCATAAAAAAAAAATAAAAAAAATTCTTGCCCTCTACTATGAAATTGTGTCTCCTAAGAGCCGTCCAAATTTGAAGCAATTCCAATGGTGGGATCTCAAGATATTCCAAGCCCTAGATCTAATATCGATTCTTGCCCTTGGTTTCCCATTGGCTAGTGACCTCATAGGGATCATTGCATTAATATCACTGAAAATTTCACCTTTGATCCCCTTCTCCTCCTCAATCAGGCCAAGCACGCCTCTGATTGATCAACTCCACCCACTTGACCTAACTTTGGCTCCACTTGCTCCCGTCTAGTCCTACAACTTTTGGAAGATAATTTTACAAAGACCATTTGGACACCAAGTTTCCATAAGGGTTTCTAAGACTAGGTTCCCCCTTGATAAGTCTCATTTGCAAACCATAGCCCTTGAAACTCCCTCGACCCTTCTTAGAGAGCCTTACATATTGCTTCTTAGGCAAGCAAACCATACAATTCAAGCTCTGTTGTGAATAGGCCTTACAAATCACTCATTTTCTCTTCATTAACTCATCCTTCTAGTGATTTCCTTCATATTGGGTCTCCTCCCATCGGTGAAAGTTCGTAAAGAGTATGGAGCCTTAGCTGATGTGACAGTGGGCTATCACTCCATTATTTCTCTTAACCTAGTAGTTGCCCTTTTAGGATCCCCTCCTAGGACCCTTGCTAGTTTGAGCAATAACAGGCCCTTTACCCCTGCCAAATCAACATGGCCTAGCCAAAGTCCTTTATGGCTTCTTAGATAAATGTATCAATCTTCTCTAGTTAAATCAACATGACCCAGCCATAGTCCTTCATGGCTTCTCAGCAGAGGATCTGCCCTTAGACCATTCACCCCTAACCAAATTAGCATGGCCCAGCCAAGTCCTCCTGGATTCTTAGGTGAATTTCATCCATATCCTTTGGTCAAATCAACATGACACAACCAAGTCCTTGTGTCTTCTCGATAGAAGGTTTTCCCAATCTTACAATTTTCCCTATGCCATCCACCCTTGGTCAAATCAACATGAACCAACCAAATCCTTCTAGCATCTCTAGTGAATGTATCCATCTCCCCTAGTCAAATTAGCATGACACATCAAGTTTGTCTAGCTTCTCAGGAGATGGTCTACTCGATCTTGCAAATACATCAAGACTCCCTCTCAACAAGGGAGACATTTCGTATCACGCCAAGCTTGTGTGTGAAGTATACAAACTTCACTCTAGACAGAGGCTTGATGAGAATGTTCAAAATCTACTCGTCTATGGATATGTATTGAAGCTTCACTGCTACTCTCTGCACCATGTCTTAGATGAAATGACCTGATCAAATAGTCTTGCAAGAAGCTTCTGAAGCCACACTACTTCACTACTTGTGATATTGGCCGTGATATACTCTGCCTATGCTATATTGGGTGCAACATAAGTATGCTTCCTACTTAACTAGGATATCATAGTTAATCCAAAGCTAAAGCAGCACCCCCGAGGTGCTCTTTCTATCCTCTGCACCCCCTGCTCAATCTGAATGTGTATATCTTTGAAGGATCACTTCACAACCTGAGACATATCTCAGACCATATCCAATTGTACCATATAGGTACCTCAACACATGTTTCACCACATGCCTTGGCTCAACCATAAACTGACCAACTTCCTCCTTCACTAGATCCATCACAATGATTTCTTTCTGATTATCCTGATTTGGTGCTCCCTCTTACACTAAAGTAGATCCTTTTTGTGGCAATCCTGGCTGCTATCTCCTGTCGCAAAGGAAAATCGTCCTGCCACTGTTTCTCCCTTTGTCACTGAAGCATACTCTTCTGCCTAACATGGTCCCCTCATAGAAGGCATACAACTCCTAGAGACCTCCTATCTATGAGCATCTTGTCTGACAATATCAACCCATGAATCCTCTTGGAAGGTTGCTCCTTACATTTTTCCTTACTGTCTACTCCCTCAGAACTAGAGGCTCTTTTGGTCATCTAGCATGTTTCTAGATGTCCTAGCAATCTATACAATCCTACCTCTTGAACATTAATCACTCCTGCTAAGTCTATGCTTGAGCCCTTAGGCCATACTGGAATCTGACCATCTGGTGACTAGAGTAAAAGTCTCCCTGTAGTTCATTCTCTCTTTCTGTGATAACCCTCTTGCCGTAAGTCTTGTTGGTACTTCTTGATGCTGCCATCTGTAACATGACTTATCGCCTTGGTAACCTCCACAATGTACCCATTCTTCCTTTTTACAAACTCCATTCAGGAGGCCATGGAAGGAAAAATTATAACCAAGCAAAAAATACAAGGACAAGAAATTGACCAAAAATAAAATAAAAATAATAAGAAGGGAGAAAAGTATGATTGGAAGCACTTACCTCTTGATTAAGGAAAGACATTGCTGACGATTGTAGACTCTCTCTAACAAATCTGTAATAGAAACCCTGAAACCTGTCATGTGCCTAGAGGCAAGAGATATACTCCAAAGCCTTATCATAACTCCCAAAATCCTCTAATAGTATCTTTGAATACTATTCATGCTTCTCGGCCTTTTTCACAACATACATTGCATGTTCATGATATCCTTCCCCATGACAAACTTTAATAGCTCACCTTCACCTTTAATAAACTCATCCATCTTTGCCACATCCTCCAATTGCCGTCAATTCATCATCTTTACCAGATCTTTGATATGCCTTTAAAATGTTCCAAAATGAACCTTCAAGTTAGGCCTAAGACAATGTTGAATTCTTTTCCAAAACTGCTACAAGATAGGCTTCAAAACCACTCCAAAATAAGCTCTATATACTAGCCAAGACAAGGGATGTAAAGGGCAAAAACTAGGGATCCTACCAAGCTAAGAATGAGGCTGCAACAGGCTAAGACTAAGGCTTCCACAAGCCAAAAATTGAGGCAACCACAGGGACGAAATTTGAGGCTAACTGCGGCTACAATAGGACAGAGAGTGAGGCTCAAATAGGATGAAAAATAGAGCTCCAACAAGGTCAAATTAAAACTACAACAGATCCTAGTTTAGGGAAAAACAAAGGTCCAAATTAGGACTGAATTCTTTCTCACAACTACTCCAAGATGTGCTTCAAATATTATTGAGAATAGCTTCAATATTTCCCTAACCAAAAATAGAAAAGTTCTTCAAAATTTCTTTTCAAACTCCTTGCTCCTTGTTGACCCGGTTCATGAGGTATGAACCATTTCAAATGCTTCTTCCATGGATCTTAATTCTTCCTTGAGCTCAGTCGATTTGCTTCCTTAGGGAAAAAAATTGGCCTATGCGTCAAGCCTTAGAAGCACTACATCTTCCTTAACCTTAGCTTCATTCTTCTTATTTCTCCTTAGATCCCTCTGGCTCTGAAATGACTTCCATGGCTGCTCCTTCAATAAGGCTCTCATACCATGTTGAACTTTTCCACAAGATGCACAATAGAATACAATTTTCTGCTAGATTATTACTTCCTAATGATTTCCATACAATATTCTTATGCCACTGATATCATTGAGCAATTATACTTCGAAAAATTTCAATAGTAAATGCAACGAAAACATTAAAGATCAGAGAAAGACAACCATGCACAATTGTTAAAATTGGAAACTAGGGTCAAACTCCATGTGGGTCAGCTTATTTATGGCAGTTGATATTTTTATTGGATCCCTCTCATCGAGAGGTGTAGGATTGATCTAAAGATCATCCGATTCCGATAAGTATTCATGGAGTTATGAATTTATTTTGATTATGGAATTATTATCAAGCTGACCAACAATTTGAGTAGGCTCAAAAGCCCAATAGACATGCCTATTCATCATATACGTTTCAATATAAATATAGAGGACTTCAAGTCATTTCAAAAAACACTTGGGATCTCTTCCTCTCTCTACTTGTCTTTAGGTTTTAGTAGGAGGAGAGATCATAAGGGATAACGCTGCCCTGATCCAGAAAGCCGGAAAAGCCGAAACTGCCGAAAAAGTCGGAACTGCCGGAAAAGTTGGAAAAGCCAGAACTGCTGGAAAAACCAGAAAAGCCAGAACTGCCAAAAAAACAGGAAATTTCAGAAAAGCCGAAACTGCGGAAAAAGCTGGAAAAGCCGGAACTGTCGAAAAAGCCGGAACTGCCAAAAAAGCTAGAACTGCTGGAAAAGCCAGAAAAATCAGAAAAGCCAGAACTACTAGAACAGCCGAAACTGCAAGAAAAGCTGGAATTGCTGAAAAAGCTGGAATTGTTAGAAAAGCCGGAACTACCAGAAAATCCAGAACTGCTGGAACTGTCGAAATTGCAGGAACTGCCGAGAACAGCCGAAACTGTCGGAACTGCAGGGAACAGTCGGAACTGCTGGGAAGGCAACATGGTGCAGCAATGGCACATAATGTAGTACAGTGATGATGGGTGTAGCATGGTGCAGCGCGATGAGGTGCAGCATGATGATGAAATGCAGCACAATGATAGGTGAAGGAGTCACCTTGGAGAATCAGTTAAGCAGCGTGTCTTCAACTGTTCTCATGTATCATCTTCTTAGAGATGATCTATGCTCTTATCTAGATAAGTCAAAGTGTTGACTTCTATTGTAAATGTACTATCTCTCTCTCTCTCTTTCTCTGTTGAACTTTGAAGAACATAAAAGAAGAATTGATCAAGGGTTTCCCCACATTGTGGGGTTTGTCCCTGGCTAGCGCCACATCTTGTGTCCTCTTGTCTTGGCTTGTCTTTTACGATTTATATTTATGTTCTATCTGCAGTTTACTTTAATGCTGATGTGATTGCTAATCTGGAAAAGATAATGAGATAACTGTGAAAATTGAAATAAATTGCTCTAGCATAGTACATACCTAAAATTAACATGGTATCAGAGTTGAGGTGAAGACAATGCCCAAGCAAGAGTGAAAGAGCAATCACCGAAGACAGTTGGGAAAGGACAAAAAGATCAGTAGATTCCTCATCCCTCTTCAAATTCATCAAGGGTGAAGTCGAAGCAGAGAATATTATCAAAATGGCACAGCGGAAGTTTCGATGGCCTACCTAAAGATCACTTCATTGGGAACTTCGGATCTAAGGGTGGAAGGAAAGACGGATGCCTTGGTTGCAATAAGTTCAGCCATTATGCGAAGGAGTGTCTGAATGGCAAAGACACATCTCTTGATGAAGATAACAATCATTCCAGGGATATCTTCAATGATCAAAGGAATGACAGGTAATGCAGGTCATCAAGGAAATGGTCGACTCTTCAAAGAAAGCAAGGAACCCCAGGTATGAAGAATCAAATGTTGTTTCTGATAATATAAAGAAGTGTTATCTTGTATTGGCCCTCTCCTTCAGATTCATTGGGAATCCGGCTTATTGATTGTAGTGCTTCGAGGCACTCTATCAGATAGATGGGTGAACTCTCTAATTTGGTAGAGATAGAAACAATCGTGGGATTATGCTTGGAGCCGACACCATCTATCCCAGAAAGGGTGTAGGGAATGTTATCCCTCAATTGAATGAGGGTAACTCAATTCATTTACAGAATCTCTTTTATGTACCTGATCGCAAGAAGAACCTGGTGTCCATTTCAACAATGGAAGTCAAAGGTTTCA